>PVKE010010927.1:0-41380 GCA_004027555.1 Craseonycteris thonglongyai
CCCACACAAGACTCTTCGCCTCTCTCAGAAAGCCATGTTGCTTCATGTTTATCACTGTATAAGGTTTTGTCATGAACCTTATTCATTAGCACTGACACGTTTAAGTAAATACGTAGACTGTTGTCATTTTTGTCTTAAATGAGTAAAGTATGAATACTGTTTACATATTTAAAACATTCTTGTACCCGCATACACGAAAATCCCTAGGGGCCAATCCTACTTCGCGGTTTCTCAGCTTTCGCGGAAGGTTCTGGTCCCCATTAACCGCGAAAAACGAGGGATCACTGTACACCTTTTTTGTCTGCCATAGAGATTAGGTCAACTCTGGCTCTGTGCTATAGGAGCCTTTATTATTTCATCAGTCCACAAGCTGTTTGTTACACACTAGTCCACCACACTGATGACATTAGGAAGCACTGACCTCTGGAACTGTAAACAATTACCTTAGATGCCTTTGTAAAAAACAAGTATGCCAGAGGGTGGGAGAAGAATCCCATGAAATTTCAATGGTGTGTCATCTCAATGACGTTTCTGGGGACCGGTTGGTTTCTCTACAAACAGTTTCACAACTAAGAAAGAGAGATGATTTTTAGTGGGTTGTTGGCCAGTACTGCCAAATCTCGTGGTAAGAGTTCATGGGAAACTATAGTAACCATACATAGGCAGATATAATTCTAAAATGTAATTTAATTCCACTAAGAATTCAAGTCTTAGAATAAAGGTTGGATCAGCTGAGATGCTGCTGGCTATAAGCAAAGATAACAATGAGTAGTTGAGAAGGCAAGTTATACATACCAACTATGGCATTAGACTCAGTTGCACAAATGAGGACTTTAATAACATCTACTGTCATTTTTGTGAACATATTTATATATCTTGGACTAATTTTATCTTTGTTTTACCTTTTCCTCAATATTTTATATAGAAAAGATGCTTATTAATTTTATAATTTAAATAATAGTGGGCAAATTTTTAAGATGGAATCGAAGAGAAATAAAAGAGAGAGGAGCATCATCCCAATATGATCCTGGGTGCAATAACTGAGGTGGTATTTTAACCTCTTTTCGGAGGTGTTAAAGGTATGAGAGGTAGTTACATCATGTTAGATGTTATGTTTTAAAAGTAGTGTAAATGAGCGAAGAAATGTATATGTTGATTTGGGGGAGCTAAGGGGTAGACTGTGGTGGAAATTTGTCTCTCTTATGGTCACTTAGCATCTGAATTCCTTCCCTCTGTTTGGGGGACCCTCCCCATGCAGCAGAGTCTGTTTCCATTACAAATACTTGCTTTCTCTGCAGCTAGGTTTCACCCCAGTCTTGGAATCAGAAGTTAGTGATGCAAAGGAAACAATATTACACAGAATACATTCTGGAGATGGGTGTACAGCAGCAGCTACTGTCAGTTAACAGAGGCAGCAGGGTAGGGTAGCAGGTCTAACTGTGTTGGTCCATATCTAGAGTCAGTAGTGTTGGCGGTTATAAGCTGTGGTGGCTGTTGTGCTCAGTAACAGCAGCCATAGTGTCTTGACCAGACCAGTTCTGTGATATCATTTTGAGTTATATCCTAGCTGCTCAGCCTCTCTGAGCTTTGTCTTCAGCATTTCTGAAGATTCTAAGATTGACCCATGTCTTTTGAATCATTTCCATAGTCAGTGTCTGTTGTTTGCAAATAAGAATCCCGATTTACCCCTTGACATATGAATTAAATGAAATTTACGTGAGCAAGAAATACTGTTTATTTTCAATTTAACATTTGCTGGTACAATATCCAGTATTGGATTCACATAACTTATAAACTTTTTGATTCTAAATCTGACACATTTGGTAACTATAAATTACACATACCCCAGCCGTCCTTTGAATTTCATCAGTGACTCGTCTAGGGAGACAGCTTCATCCAGAGTGTATAACTGTTCAAACTTATTATTCAAATAGCCGACTATGTACTTTTAGTATTCTGTTTTCTTTACATACAATTTTATTATCCACAAAGTGAAGAAAATGTGATATAGACAAGAAACATTCACGAGGCATAATTTTTGAAAATACTGGTGTCTCTAATATTTCTCTCTTTGACCAGTACATATCTGAGATTTTTTTGTTTGTGACATTATGATACATAATGAAAGGTATGCTTTCATTTCATTACATGTTACCGGAAACCACTCCTCGCCCTTTTTTGAGTTCTGGTCCTTTATCTTTTGACTTGCATGTCTCTTTGTTTCTATGGTTAACATTTCAGAAAAATCATCACTTAGCACTTGTTTCAAGACACAAAGAGGCATAGGATTTGCTCCTAGTCTTTGCAAAACTAAATCATTTATACCAGCAATTTGGGTAAATGGCTTTATATTTGGAATATTTTCTCTTTCTTCCCAGTTCCAATCTTAATTTCCTGAATCACAACTGTCACTGGTTGGTATAGATATAGGTCTTGCATGTTTATGAACACTACGTTGGATAGGGTTACCTTCATTTGAATTTGAATCTTCTGTTGAATCGTTAGCTGTATGAATTTGTTGAATATCAATCTCTTTGTTTTTACTTGAATACCCCATTTGGCTTTCAGTCTCACTTTCTTGTAAATTCAGACTTCTTAAAGCAATTATTTCTACAGTTCACACTTTAACACTGAATATATATAATTATTTCTTGATAATATTTGCATTATAACTGCATTCAAAGCAAATTAAATCTGCATGTGTCTCAGAGACATCAGTGTTTACAATGGCTTAAGAAACACATGACATATCTGAGGTGTCTTTGTATATCAGGGGGTTTATAAAGTCTTGGATATAATAACATGTTTTGTTTTGTTTTTTTTAAGATTTATTTTATTGTTTTTCACCGAGACAGAGAGAAGGGGGAGGGCCCAGAGCAGTGTCCATAGTTGTACATCATCAGTTTTCAACATGGTTTCATTCCACACAGGTGGGCTGAGGCTGCGCAGGGTGGGAACCAGGTTGGGGACCTCCTGCATGGGAGGCACATCTCAGCTCAGCATATGGATCCACATGGGACAGGGGCTAAACTGAGGGGGGCAAGAACTGAACTGGGGGCCTCCCACATGGGAAGCACACCTCAGCTCAACATATGGATCCACACGGGCTGGGATTTGATTCTTGGTTCCCAGGGTTGCAAAGCAAGCGCTCAACACTCTGAGCCATCCTAGCCTCTCCTATTAACATATTTTTATTGTTTTACTTTCCTTTATTTTTGTTCATCTTTATTTTACTCCTCAATAGATACCAAATTGTTCATAAAGAATTATCATGATGGTGTAAGGAAAATAATGCATTACAAATATGAGACTAGATATGCTAAGTATGGTTTTCTCAGAGTAGTTATAGTATGAGAAAAATGTTCCTAATTCTTTACACTTACTGAACTTTTTCAAATTTTCATCATGGAAATGCATTATTTGGTAAAGAAGGAAAATCGATTAAAAGCTGAGAAATAGGGGAGGCCGGGATGGCTCAGTGGGTTAAGCGCTCACTTTGCAGTGCCGGGGACCAAAGATCGAATCCCTCCCCGGACCCTGCGGACCCATATGCTGAACTGGGGAGCTCCCCCAGTTCAGTTCTCTCTCTGTCACTGTATCTCTCTCTCTCCTCTCTCTCTCTCTCTGTCAAAACAATAACAATAAATAAATAAATAAATAAATAAATAAATAAATAAAACCTGAGAAATAAAAACAAAGGTGAAGACCTTTGTCTAAATGTTTTTATGCTTAAAACAGGCATGGCTTTTTTTCTTTACTAAGAATGCCTTTCTTACCCAGCTCCATAATCCTAATTTCTATCTAAGCTAGAATCCCGGGCCTTTCATAAGCACTTGCCTTGATTTTGTTTCTTTATCCAGCTTCTCTCCAAGTGACAAGTGATTTTTTCCTTTTCAGAATGCCTGTAATTTAGCTTAAAGTTACTATAATAACATTGAGAAATGATTGAATAGTTTTCCATGTTGCTACTTGCCCTGCTAGGGATTTGCCTAGTTAAAAAGCCAAAGTTTTTTTGTTTCCACTCAGTGTAAACATTTACAGGTTGGTACCTGCCCATTTTAGCTTTTTTTCTGTTCAGTCACTTTAGTTTCTTGTTTCTCCTTATAGGTTATTTTTAAAGTAATTTTCTTTGTGAAGTATGAGGTACTTATAGAAAATTGCAAAAATCTTAACTGTACAGATTGATAAATGTTCACGAAATGAACTCACACATGGGATCAACACCCAGATCAAGAAATAGAATATTACCAGCCCTACAAATGCCCCTTTAAGCTCTGTCCAATCACTACCCCCCAAAGTAACCACTATGCTAATGTCTATCACCATAGATTAGTTTTTCTGCTTTTGAATGTTATATAAACGAAATCATATGCTAGGTATTCTTTTATTCTTTTGTTCAATACTTTTTTCTAAGATTCTTCCAGGTTGTTGCATGTTGTCACAGTTTATTCATTATTATTGATATTATTGTATGAATATGCCATATTTTATCCATTCTAATCTTGATGGACATTTGGGTTGTTTGCAACTTTTGGCTACCATGGAGACTGCTGCTATGCCTATGAGGATAGGCTTTTTTTTTTTTTAAAGATTTATTTTTATTGTTTTTGACAGAGAGAGAGAGACAGAGACAGAGACAGAGAGAAGGGGGAGGGCCCAGAACAGTCTCCACAGTTGCACATCATTCATTTTTCCACATAGTTTCATTCCACAGGTGGGCGTGGTTACACAGGGCAGGAACTGGGCCGGGGTCTCACCCCGGTGAAAAGTGAACTGGGGGCACTCCCCAGTTCAGCATATGGGTCCGCATGGCCGGAGCCGGGATTTGATCCTTAGTCCCTGGGGCTGCAAAGTGAGCGCTTAACCCACTGAGTCATGCCTGCTTCCCCTTCATAGACTTTTAATTCTTTTTCAGGCAGCTCTTAGAATGTCTGTGTCATAGTACTATGTGGTAATCAAAGTATGAGAGCAACAATGCCATGTCATGCTCAGTCCCCGGTTCTACCACCAGTATATGAGGGCTGTCTGGAAAGTATCCAGCCATGTAACTGTTCTTGTTATGTTGACAATGGCTGGATTTTTTTTTTTTTTTCTGGACAGCCCTCATGTTGCCCCAAATCACTCCTACTCTTAGGTTGTGTGTGTGTGTGAATTTTTTCTTTACAATCTGAAATCACACTTATATAGGCAGTTCTCTATTCTGCTGATTTTATATCACTTTATTATTATTTTTTCATTGTTTGAGAGAAGGTGAGAGAGAGAGAGAGGGAGAGAGAGAGAAGAGGAGAGGGCCCAGAGCAGTCTCCATAGTTGTACATCATTAGCTGTGACATGGTTTCATTTCACACAGGTAGACGTGGGGCCATGAGGGGCAGGAACAGAATCAGGGACCTCCCGCATGGGAGTTGAGAACATTCTCCACTGTGCCATCCTGGTGGTTACCAGTGGTGCTGCAGTTCAGCAAATGGGTTTGCATGGGCCAGGGCCAGGATTCAAACCTGGACTTCACGATTATGAGGCAGGCACTCAACCACTGAGCTATCCCAGCATCCGTCATATAACTTTATATTTTGAGCATTTTCCCATTTTATGGAAATTCTTAGAAAATGTAATTTTTAATGGAGACATGCTGTTCTATCTTATGGCTATGCCATCATTTATTTAATCCCCTATTGACAGACAAATTGCAGTTATTTTCAAAATAAATAATGCAATGGATAAACTGCCTTGAGTATAAATCTTTGTCTCTTTTGCATGTCTGCTTGGAATGGTATTGAGAAAGTATCCATATGTCTACTGTAAGATTGTGTATGGTTTAGGGCAGCAGAGGCTCCGTATATCTTTCTTGTGATGTAGCTGACTGTACTCCACTAGTCTCTTTATCTTAGAAATGAGAACATACAGTTTTCCATTTACTGGACCCTCTGGATTTAGCTTGTCCAGCTTAGCCTCTGCACCTTTGCTCCTAAGAGATGCACAGGTGTAAAAACTTCCAATCTGAAAAAACTCTCAGTGTAATAGTGGGGTACACTTGAGGTGGAGGGGGGAGTTAGGAGAATTGCTTCCTCTTGCAAAGATAGGCAGGGGCAAGCGATATATATGGGCGAGTGACCGGAAAGGCCAGGGGCAGACGGGCTGCAGACCTATGATTTGCCCTGTTTTAGACCCATCTTCACATCTATTTGACACAGGGCCCCAGGTATCCCTGCAGTAGCTGCTATTCTCAGCACCTATTGATCTGTGCTGCAGAGTCTATGCCCTCCAACTTCCTTAGGCGCCTACTTCATTCATTCAACAGATATTTACTGTGCACCTACTATGTGCCAGATATAGCTGTAGGCCTTGGAGATACACGCAAGTGACTACAACAAAGTCACTGTCCTTGTGGCGCACACAGTCTAGTTGGTAAAGAGGAAAAGAAATAAACATATAAGCAAATAAATATAGCTGTAACATGTTAAGTCACAATTGTTATGAAGAAAAATAAAGTAGGGGTGTTGGGATAGCTCAGCAGGTTGAGAGCTTGCCTTGCAACTGTGAGATTCAGGAATCAAATCCCAGTTCTGGCCTGTGCAAACCCACATGCTGAACTGTGGCACAATTGGTAACCACCAGGATGGCAGTAAAAGTTCTCACCTTCCATGCAGGAGGCTCCCAGTTCTGTTCCCATCCCATGTGGCCCCACATCCATCTGTGTGTAATGAAACTATGTCACAACTAATGATGTACAACTATGGAGACTGCTCTGGACCTTCCCTTCTTTCTCTCTCACCTTTTCTCAAAAACAATAAAGTAAATCTTAAAAAAAAAATAAAAAAAGAAATAAAGCAAACTACGAGGGATGGAGCATGCCACCGGTACCCCACAAGCATGTTCAAGTCTTTCTTATTGAAATAAAATTCTATTTCATCTTGTAACCATAGTTTGCTCTCTCTTCCTTGATAGCCAGACTCCTTAAAGGAGATGTCTACACTTGTTTTTCTCATTTCTTCATCTCTCAGTCACACAACAAGCTGCAGCTCCAATCCCAAGATGTTAAATTCTGAACCCATTTTCCTCTGAGCCCTGCTTCAGCTCCTTCATTACCTCCCCATTTGGCAGCATTTTGACCCTTCCTTGCTTTCCCTTTTGTCACATCTACTCAATTACGAAGAACTTCTCAGTTTACCTCCTAAAATATTTCACTTCACCCACTTTGTTGCTGCCTCTATTGGTTTGCCGTGGCTGCCATAACAAAGTCCCACTAAGTACGCTGGTTGAACAACACAGTCCTGGAAGCCAGTAGTTCAAATAGCAAGATGTTGGCTGGGTTGGTTCCTTCTGAGGGTTGTGAGGGAAGGGTCTGCTCCAGATCTCTCTCAGTGGCTTCCAGGTGTCCCTCTTCATGTTCCCAGGGTGTTCTCCCTGTGTCTTCCCTCTGTACACATCTCTGTGTTCAAAAATTTCTTTTCTTATAAGGACATCAGTCATAGTGGCTTAGGCCCACTCTAAAGAGCCCTAACTTGATTGCCTCTAGAAAGACCCTGCCTCCAAATGAGGTCCAACTCTGAGGTAATGGAGGTTAGCACTTCAACATGAATTTTGGAGGGACACAATTCAACCCCAAACACTACCTCAGTCCAAGCCTTTGTTATTTCTCACCTGCATCATTGCTTTAGTCTCCTTAGGAGTGTCCCTGCTTCACGTATTGTCTTGTTTCAACCCCAACTCCACCCTGCGGCCAGAGGATTGCATAAAACCTGCTGTGGCTGTCAGGATAAATCCAAGCTCCTTGCCAGAAATACCAGGCCCTTTGGGCCCTGGCCTCTGCCATCCTTCCCAGTCTTACCTCCTGCCACTCACACAGCATTGTTGTAGCCATGGAGAGCTTTGTGTCATGATTGTTGTGTGTTTGAACTTGACTACTGTGGTTCCTTCTGCACGGGATGGTCTCTCTCCCTACTTTCCCTGATTGAGTAATAAATAGCTAGTGGGCTCTTCAGGCCAGTCCCAGCATCATCTCTGAAAAACCTTGCCTCAGTCTAGATTTTGTGTCTTCCCTCCATAAACTATGTCCCTTCTGCCGTTCCTCTCAACAGCACTTTCATTTACTAGTTTATCTCCCTTAACAAAATCTGGATCTCCAGAACCTCTAGTTCAATGCCTAGTATACCAGAGGCACTCAGTACCCATTTGCTGAACACATGAGTGACTGAACCAAAGAATTCTTATATAGAAAATTGCAGTGTCACACTGAGTATGCTAGCTGGCAACAGCACTATGCAAGGGAGGCGCCAAATAAAGGGTGTGGTAATCAGACGTGGCTTATAATTCTCATGCTTGAAGAGAAAGCATTTCAGCTGCTGCCGCTGCTCTTAAGGAAAGTTCAACTACTCCACTCTTTCTTTGTCCAGTAACATGACCAGCAAGAACGTGATTGCAGTGTTTGGAGCAACAGGTAAAAAAACCCAAAAAACTTTTTGCTTTTAAAGTGCATGCTGACTTTGCTTACTTTCCTGCCTTCATGTTTTTAACTTCAGAGTCTGCAAGTGTGAGCTGAACAAAGAGCCCTTTGGAAGCAATTAAGAAAAGTGTCCTATTGTTTGAGTTCCTAATGTGGTCAAGGAGCTGGGTGGTTTGATTTGATTGGTCAGAAATGATCTCAGGACAAGGACAACTGGCATATTCTTTTTTTTAATTCTGTGCCGACTGTTGGTATGAATTTAATTTTAACACAAGCTATACTGTTAATGGAGAACGGGATCCTCCTTGGTCTGTGTCCAGGTTCTTAGTGTCCTGAACAAAGAATTGAGTGACATACCAAAGTACAGGGGTGAAAGAGAAGTTTATTGAAAGAAAAAGTAGAGAATGCACATTTCCAAGAGATGGAAGCGGGCTTTGAACAAAAAGAAGTGGCTCAAAAGACAGATTATAAGGGGCTGAGCAGTTTTTATTGCCTTTCCTTGGGAAAAGGAAACTTCCTTTTGGATGTGAGGTCTTTTGATGGGCAGTTCATTACATCACTTCTTTAGCTATCTTTCTATCTCCTTCTATGGAGCTTAATCTGGGGTGGGGTCTCTTGAGAATAGGGTGGTAACCACCCTGGCAGTGCTTGCCTTATGGGAGGAGCCCTGAGTTTCCCCTATTTTATTTATTTATTTATTTATTTATTTATTTTTAATTTTTGACAGTGAGAGAGAGAGAGAGAGAGATACAGAGACAAAGAGAGAACTGAATTTGGGGAGCTCCCCAGTTCAGCATATGGGTCCACATAGGCCAGGGCCGGGACTCAATCCCCGGTCCCTGGCGCTGCAAAGGGAGCACTTAACCCACTGAGCCATCCTGGCTTCCCCAGAGTTCCCCCTATTTTAGTTGCCTACCTAGGCTTCCTCTTGAGAGACATGATCCCCTAAATCTCTATGGGAAGTTGAGGGGCTGAAGGTCTCTTCTTTCATATCTACGGTATTTCTTGCCGAGTGTGGTCATTGTCCCTGCCCATTGGGGAGTCATGGAGCTCTCACCTTAACTAGGCTAAAAGGGAAGGGTCTGAGGATCCATCCAGACGGTCTTGTTCAGTTCTTCAAGTGAGGTTGATCAGAATTCTTGCTAAGTTATGAGCCTTTTCCGAGTGGTCCCTAGACCAGGGGAGATAGATTTGATCAATACCATTAAAAGTACATATTTGTTTTTAAAACAAACCCTAGAACCACAGACACAGGGTGACCTTGTGAGGAAAAACGCATCTTAGCCCCTCGGGTTCTGAGGCCTGACCTCTGGCTTAATTGGTTATCCCTGGGGCATTACTTGCCCAGGAGCTCGGTCAGGATGAACTCAGCTAGTGCAACAGCAGAGGACATTCCAGTCTAAATCCCAGAATCCTTCCTTGATGAGAGTGATAAAACTAGAAACTAGAAAGACAGCATAAGGGTTAAGAAGGGAGGGTTTAAAACCGGGTCTTTTCCCCTATCAATACTCTGGAGACTTTTCTCCACTGATTTCCTGACAAACGAAAGAAGCCAAGTGTGAGAGGCCTGTGGGTTTGCAGGGGATAGCCACATGCCGGACTGATATTGCAGCGAATCTAAAAGGATGGAGTGGGTGGGCAGTAGAGGAATGTGCTGAGTGACTTCTCTCACTGGGAAAGCTGTGCCAGCCTTTTACCACTTAGTTGTTTTTTTGTTTGTTTGTTTTTTAATAATGTTCGATCTAGTTATTTATTTATTTATTTTGACAGAGGAGAGAGAGAGAGAGGGAGATACAGAGACAGAGAGAGAACTGAACTAGGGGAGCTCCCAGTTCAGCATATGGTTCCGCACGGGCCCGGGCCGGGATTTGATCCTCGGTCCCTGGTGCTGCAAAGTGAGCGCCTAACCCACTGAGCCATCCCGGCTTCCCCATGTGCCAGCCTTTTAACTGCCGTCCGTGCCTTCATTCTTGCCTCCTACACAATCTGTTCTCCAGCCAGAGCCATCTTTGCAAAATGTTGATCAAATCAGGTCACTCCCTTTCAATCTGTTCTCATTTCAGCCTCCTGATGATCCATTTGTAACTGTCAGATCATGCATGACATGCTTCTGCTCAAAACCCTCCAATGCCACCCACCCTCAATCTCATGCCAAGAAAAATGAGAAGTCCAGCTAATGGACCCCCATCTTCTACCACTCCCCTTTACAAGTACTTACTCTGTGTGTTCCTCACATACAATCCCACCTTAGGTCCTTTGCATTGGCTGCCCCCTCAACCTACAATGATCTTCCACCAACTACCCACATGTCCTTCTCTCTCCTGTCAGCCGTGGGTCTGCTCAGATGTCTCCCCCTCCGTTAGCACTTTCTGGACCTCCACATTTAAAATTGCATCTCCACTCTGAAAGGATTCACCAAAAAGGAGACGAAACAGGAGCCAGGCAAAATAAAAGTGGAAGTTTATTTTAAAGACACAAGCATAGCAACAAGCAGGCTATACCCCTGGGGACATAGCCAAACTACAGCTGTTGGTCTACAGGTGATATAGGCAGGGGCTAGTTACTATTTTTAGAATTGACTTCATACAGGGGAGGGTCAGCTTAATTTTTTACTGAGGATTCCTCATTGAATGGACCGTACAATAGAATGTCCCCTGCAGTTATGTGATTGCTGTACCATATATGCTGGTCAGGCTGCCCTGCAGATAGAAACCATTGTTACCTGGAAGAATAGAGTCACCCAGGCAGTTTTTCTAGTCCTGGGTCTGTTCTAACCACTGTCATGTAGGTGGTCTTTTTGCCTATTCTTAGACACTCTACCCTGCCAATGTCTGGATGCTTTCTTCTTGACTTCTTCTCTACTATCTATCTCTCACTGTCTCATACTATTATAGAATATAAGCTCTGGGGATGCTGGGATGGCTCAGGGGGCTGAATGCTTGTCTTGCAGCCCTGGGGTCCAAGGATCGAATCCCAGCCTCAGCCCATGCAGGCCCATATGCTGAACTGGGGTTTTCCCCCAGTTTGGTTCTTACGGGGGTGTGCCACTGGCTGGTTCCTGCCCTGTGAAGCCCCACACCTACCTACAAAATGAAACTATGTAGAAAGCTAATGATGTGCAACTATATGGTGATGGAAAGAGAGCTGACTCTGGGTTAGGTATGCATATAATGCAACATAAAGACAATGTAATGTAGAATTGTTCACCTGGAACCTATAATTTTTACCAATCAATGTCACCCCAATTAATTTAACAATTAACAAACTTGAATAGCTGCTTAGATCTCCAGAATAGGCAGTTGGATAAGAGCCTTGGGTGTGGCTCCTAAAGTAATCAGATTAGACATGTCAGAGTTGAGGAAAGTTGATTCCTGCTTAGCTAAGGCTGATTACCTCATTGCCTACGTCTTGTTGGGTATGTTTGAGTGTTTGAGGTACGATTCACAGATTTATCAGAGAAAAATAAAAGATGCCCAGTTAAATCTGACAGGGACATGTGCTAAATCCTTACCTGTGTGTGTGTTTGCATATCAAACTCGGAACACTATCTCCAGTGCCTGACAACAAATGCTATTGAGCAGGGGTCTCCAAACTATGGCCCGTGGTCCGGATGCGGCCCGCGAGGCCCTCTCATCTGTCCCGTGGAGACCTTTTTATCTGAATAAAATAATATTAAATAAATAATTAAAAACAACATCTATGTTTTGATTCTTTTTTATTTGGACCTTGAGTGTGTAGTTGGCCCCCAAACTGCTGTTTGATAGTTAATGCGGCCTGAGGGCTGAAAAGTTTGGAGACCCCTGCTATTGAGGAAGGAAAAAGGGATTCTATGGAAAGTAACCTCACAGGATGATGTGATCATAAATTCCTAACTGGGTAGGTCATGGTGGGTAGTCTCAACCCAGGCCTATAACTTCTTTAGTACAAGGTTTATCTTTGCCTCAAGCAATCCTTGTCCATTGTTTCTGTGCATCTAGATTAACATACCTTTGAAATAAGCCCTAACACTCTCGAGAGAGCACATGTTAATGAGCCTATAATCCAATCTCCACCTTGCTTTCTCCCACCCCATGTAATTTTCCTTATGTTCCCTCCACAATTTCAAATGCATTATTCTTTGGAGTGGTTGAGATCTTGCTCTCTGGCATGTATTGTCAGTATGGCTCAAATAAATGCATAAAAATTCTCAACAGTTTTTTACACAGGCACTGTCTTCAATATGGCATCACCTGGAAGGGACTGGGTCCAAGAGGGAATGATCCAGAATAAGCACGGGAGGGTCTGGGACAACTGAGTATGAAGGGATGCCCTGGGGGCAACTGCTTCGGGCTGATGAGTTTATAGGTACGTCTTGCTAGTTTAAAGGAACAGGGCCAAGATGGAAGAATTGCTAGGAACATTAAAGTAGGAGTGGTTGGGAGAGCCAGTCCTTTTGGTCCAGGTTTTCTTATTTTTTCATACGAGTCCTTGTCATTTTGCTTTTCTAGTTCACATGAGTCTAGGCATAACTGTCTACCTCCAGAGCTGAGAGTTGAGAGCACAGAAGTTTCAGTCTTTCCACTTCATTCATTCATTCATTCATTCATCCATTCAACATATAATGATTGAAAACTTACAATTTGCCAGAGGAAAGTCTCAACACATGCTTGGGGAACAGGGATAAGGAATAAATAGTTTCTGTATTCGAGGCAAACCCAGTTTAGTAGGAGGTTACGTGACTGCATTTGCAGATAGGCCTTTACTGAGGCAGTTATGTTAAAGTGAGGCCATGAGAGTGGGCCCTAAATCTATATTGCTGGTGTTCTTTCAAGGAGAAAAATTTTTTCTTTAAAGATTTATTTTATTGTTTGTGACAGAGACAGAGAGAGACAGAGAGAAGGAGGAGGGCCCAGAGCAAGCTCCACAGTTGTACATCATCAGTTTTTGACATTGTTTTGTTCCACACAGGTGGGCGAAGGCCGCACAGGGCAGGAACCTAGCAAACTAATATAGCCAACAGGGGAAGCCAGCAGACCCTGTCCTACCCCTTTCCATATTTAAGTGTTCAGTTTCTACTAGTGTTTGTCTCTATATTTCTAAATAAAGTGATTATATGCTTTTACCATTTTAGATGTTACCCATTCTCTTTAGCTCTCACTAAATCTCCAGCCTCAAGCACATACTTCTTTTTCCTCATCCTCTCATGTAGTTTATAACAATTTGTATTTTTTCACACAGACGATGAACTAATATGAACCCATATTATGACTATGAAATGATTGTTAACACTTGAGCCATGCAGTGTGCACTTTGTTTTCTTACATAATTTCTCAATTTCTCTGAAATTAATAATTGCCTTTATTTTTTGTTTAGTGTTCTTTGTAACTATCACTCATTTTTCCTCTTATCTTGGCCATAAAAGTGGATGATTTCTCTCAAAATGAGCAAACACATCAATTAATCTGTTGATTCTGTCTCTTCCCCACCCCCATGGAGACCTCCCTCCTAGAGTGCTCCCTATTTTTATTTCTATGATTCTCTTCCCCATTATTCTAATAATTCTCTTTGCCCTTTTCCTGGGCTTTATCTGTTTCCTGGATCACTCTTGCTTGGTTTACTTTCTCATTTGGCTGTAGCACATCCTCCAGTAGCTTACAGAGAAGGTGCACAGGGGTTAAATTTTTGAGACCTTGAGTGTCTGAAAATGTCTTTATTTAGAATGTTTAGAATCAACTGATCATTTGGCTAGGTTTAGAATTCTAAATAGAAATGAATTTCCCCCTAAATGGTACTACTCCATTGCTTCCAATATTGTAAAGAAATCTAGTGCTATTTTTATTCCCCTCCTTGGAATTGACCCCCTTCCACCAAAGTTTTTATGATCTTTTTATCCCCAGTGTTTTGAAATTTCATAATTATGCAAACAATGTGGGACTTTATTTATTCATTTTGTATTTATTCACTTTGCTGGGCTCTCAATGGCCTCTTAATCTGGAAGCTCATTCCATATCCTTGAACTCTGGGAAATTATCTTCTTTGATAATTCTGTTACCATTGTGAGGTGGGCGATGAAGCTTGGTTTTTCTGCCAAAGCAGTAAAGACTTACAGATAAGTAAAACATAAGAAAGCAAAGTTAAGTTTTTTTGTGTGTGTTTTTTAAAAAGGTCGGCATATTTATTTATTTATTTTTGACGAGAGAGAGAGAGAGAGAGAGAGAGAGAGAGAGAGAGAGAGAGAGAGAGAGAGAGAACTGAACTGGGGGAGCTCCCCAGTTCAGCATATGGGTCTGCACGGGCCAGGGCCGGGATTCGATCCTCGGTCCCTGGGGCTGCAAAGTGAGCGCTTAACCCACTGAGCCATCCCGGCTTCCCTAAAGTAAAGTTTTATTGAAATACATTTCAAGAGAGAAATGGGCCAAGACACGAGAGGAAAAGGCCCAGAGCCAGCCCTGTGAGTGTGACCTATAGACATAGGCCATTTTACTGACATGTGTAGGTCATATGACTGTTTTCTTTCTGCAAATGCCCTCACCCAGAATGCATACAGAAAAACCCACATGGAGGCGGGACAGGGGTCAAAACCACAATGCTAATTTACTACAATTACATTATAATGAAGCTAAGGTTAGGCCAGGGGCATGGTTTAACACTCTGAGCAGGTGTCAAAAACCAGGTAATTCTGGTTGGGCTTTATTTCTCTTTTATTGGGATGTTCTAATCACAGAATTAGTCCCTGGGGTTTGGACCTGATCCTATTCCCTTCTGCCCCTCCTGTCGTTTGTGCCTCACTTCCTACCTAACAATTCTATACCTCCACTTTCTCTATTCTTTCGTTCTGGAATTCCCTTGGCTTCTATCCTGTATTGACTTTCTTATTTTCCAGTTCTTTGTGTTTTCCCTTCTAATTCTGGGAGGTTTCTCTAACCTTTTCTATTGAAAATTCATTTCTGCTATACTATTTTACATTTCTGATATCTGCAGCTTCTCTTTTGAGTGCTCTTGCTCTCCTGCTTCCCCCTCCGCTTTTTATTCATACAGCATGCAGATGTAGTGTTCTGAATTCACAATCTTCTCCAATTCCTGAAGACATTCATTTTTTATTTTGTTTACTGCACTGTTTTGGTTTCCTTTGATCAGTTTGTTTATCTTGGTTCTGACTTTCATGTTGGAGGCTTTCTTTATACATCTGGTAACCAATGGCTGTTTGTTCATATTTACTGCTAGAGCACTAAACTTCAACTGAAGCTCCTTGTGCAAAGGCAGAGTTCATTGTTTGGCAGGCCATACAGGGATTTCAGTGATGTATCATTTGAGGTCCCACAAGAAACAACTACCACACAATTTCTGAGAAGCCGAGGGAAACTTAATAGAGGCAGAAAGGGAAGAAACTAATAAAGAATAAATAAGCAACAGGAGGAAGGAGCAAAGGGCAAAAGAAATGACTAACACGTGGGGAGAGTAGCAATGTGGAGAGGGTCCCCTCTCCTGCTTCCCACTGACCAGACCCAACCTGAGTGCACGGGAGCCCATTGTGGGGAGGCCGGGATGGCTCAGAGGGGGAAGTGCTTGCTTTGCATCTCTGGGACCCACGTGTGTGGAAGGAAACCACGCTGAAAACCCATGGCCTACAACTACGGAGACTGCTCTGGGGCCTCCCCCTTCACTCTGTCTCTGTCAAAAACAATAAAAGAAATCTTTAAAAAAAAGAGAGAGAGAGAGAGAGCCCATTGGTGAAGTTCATACAAGTCACCCTCCCGGGGCACTAAGCAGGCTGGGGAAGGTGAGGGCAGAGAAAACACTCAGGACAGGTATGCAACCATTTGATGGAGAGTCACAAATGTAAGGAATCCAGCACAGTACCTGGCAAAATATCCCAGGGCATTCAGTAAATATTTGTAGAGTAGATAAATTAGGCACGTAACGATCATCTTATGAATGACTGAATACCATAAAAAGAAACTTATACAAGTTTCCAACCTTTAAAAAAAATTAAGATAGTAGCCTCTTTTGAAACTAAAATTGTATGAAGAACCTAAAACACAATCTACAATGAGATTAAAGAGAGAAAGAAAAAAAAAAAAGCTGAATCACCCAGTTGAATCTGGGCAGCAGGGCCTGGCACCCTGCTCATCTGGCCTCCCTTTTGCTTCAAGACTCTCCCACCTCTACGCTGGGCCATGGATCCGGCAGAGGTGCCCCTGACAAGGCTTCGGGAAAGCTAGTTTGACATCCACTGTTGCAAGCCATGGGGATGCTTCCTGAAGTCGCTATTACAACAGCTGTATCCTGAAAACTGGAATTTCCTTTCTTTAATGAACAGTCTTCCTGATCCTTCCTTTGTTTCTTCCCCAATCCTGCAGGAGCTCAGGGTGGCTCTGTCGCCAGGGCCATTTTGGAAAGCAAAAAGTTCGCGGTGAGAGCCCTGACCAGGGATGTGAGTCGGCCAAACGCGCAGGCGCTCCAGGACCTGGGTGCTGAGGTGGTCAAAGGGGACCTGAATGATGAAGCCTCAGTGGAGGCTGCCTTGAAAGGTGCCTATGGGGCCTTCGTGGTGACCAGCTTCTGGGACCATTATAGCAAAGAGAAAGAAGTGTGTCAGGTGGGAACACCTTTCCTTCCTCTGACCTCCCCTGAATCCTCTGCTCTCCTTGGAAGAGGGTAGGCCTTCAGACTGAGCAAAAATGGAAGCCTCATTGCACGAAGTCTCTGGTAGTTATGAAGTATATGTACTTGTTCGAGGTGACTTTGATTGTGAAACCAGTGTTACGGTATATAGCACATGTCCACAGGTCAAGACCTTGCATATGTGAGAGTGACTGTGCAATAGAGCTGGTCATCAGATTCTTGCCATTTGTTTGTAGGTGGATATGAGGGTTGGCAGTAAAGATACCCCACAAATTAAGGTTACTCTGAGTGTGAAATGAAAAGGACAAAAATGAGTATATTTATACTTGTGGCAGAGAATTTGAGGATGAATTAGTAATGGGTACCTAGAAAAATAAACAAATGAGCAAATAAACCCACAATGATTAACTCCAGGGAAAATGAGAGTGTGTTTAAAATAAATAAATAAATAAATAAATAAATAAATATATATATATATATATATATATATATATATATAGCCATAGACTATTACATGGCTCAGCTTCAGCTGTAAGCACTGATAATTTTTTTAATTGAATATTTTAAAGATTTATTTTATTGTTTGAAAGAAGGTGTGTGGAAGAGAGAGGGGTGGGTGGAGGGCCCAGAGCAGTCTCCACACTTGCACATCACTGGCTGTGACATTGTTTCACTCTACATGTGGATGTGGAGCCAAGCAGAGCAGGAACCAAACTGTGTGCCTCCTGCATAGGAGGTGAGAACCTCTGCAGCCATCCCAGCCGTTACCAGCTGCACTGCAGTTCAGCATGTGGGTTTGCACGGGCTGGGGCTGGGATTTGACCGCCAGACCTCATGGTTGCAAGGCAAGCACTTAACCTGTTGAGCTATCCTGGCATCCCCTGATTATTGATCTAGCCCAAAATTATTATATTGGGGGTATGAAAAAAAGGGAATTGCATATATGTGATGGTGGTGGTGGACTCATGACTATTCCTACCAGGTTGCCTCTCAGTTTCTCATGGGGTTCAGCATTTGTCATGGTGGAGGCTCTGGTCACTAATACTATTGGCCTCTCATATGATAACTGGAATATATTTTGATGCTGGAATAGCATCCTCTCTCAGGAGGACAATAAGAACAGGAGGGGGTGATGGAGACCCAGCGCCTGCCCTCTAGCCCATATGTAAATACAGCAATCTCCATAAAGAATTCATCTTTGTCCCTTAGGGAAAGATGGTGGCGGATGTCGCCAAGCGCCTGGGTCTGAAGCACGTGGTGTACAGTGGCCTAGAGAACGTCAAGCACCTGACAGCTGGGAAGTTGGAGGTTGGGCACTTTGATGGGAAGGGCGAGGTGGAGGAGTATTTCTGGTCCATTGGTGTTCCCATGACGAGCATCCGCCTGGCAGCTTACTTTGAGAACTTTCTTACCATGTGGAAGCCCACGAAAGCCTCCGATGGAGATTACTACACCTTGGGTAAGTGGATGTTTACAGTAAAAATTAACCAGACACCTGCTGCCCTCCCCTCTCCTTCCCTCTTTCCCTTCCTTTCTCTCTTCAGTGGACATATATAATTTGAGTGTTTACTGCAGGGGTGGTGAACCTATGGCACGCGTGCCCAAAGTGGCACGTGGAGCAATTATTTCGGCACATGGAGCTGTGAATACCATTTAAAAAATTATTGTTTATGCTCTTATAGACATAAAAATAATCGATACCTCTATCTCACTCGATGGGTTGGCACGCGAGTCGAGCGAGTATTCTCTTATTTCATTAACTTTGGCACTCAATCGCCAAAAGTTTCGCCACCCCTGGTCTACTGTGTGTTTAGCTCTGTGGGAAGTGCCAAGAGGGATATCAAACTGTGCTAGACTTCACAGAGAGCTGTTCTACGACTGAATTTTGCTTCCAATCTTACCAATCTGATGCTCCTCCTATAAGTAATTATCTGTGTGACCTCAAGCTTCTGTTTCCTCAGGTCTAGTAGAAAAGTTGGGCAAGACAACTTCTAAGGTCCCTTGTAGCTCATCCAGCTGGCCTTTTATGGCAACAGGGAAGACATTCTCCTCTTAGTCTAGGTTCCATGGTCAGAATCCCTAGAGGAACTTGACTCCTCAGGCATTGGTTCCCAGCTCTGCCAGCAGAATCCAATTCTGTAGGTCTGGGCTGGGGCCTGGGAGCCTGTAGTTTTAACAAGAATTTCTGGTCATTCCAACGCTGCCAGTCTACGGGCCAGCATTTTTTTCTCTTTGGGGACATTTTCTTTGCCCATCATTCAAGATGGCTCTGTGGAGTAGAGGGAATAAGGAAGTATCAATAGCAGTATCAGTCTTTTTTCCTTGGCACATAATTAAGACTCATCAGAGGCACAACTAGTGGCAGTCAAAGTAGATCTGAGCTAGAGCCAGGAACACCGGCCATAATCGCAGACATAACTCAAAAATGATGAGATAAATGCATAACTGTGATTCATCTCTTTATCCCCCTTTCTTTCTATGCCCATACCCATTTTCAGAAGCCAGCTCACTGGCATTTTCCTAATCCTGAACTAGGACAGTGTAATCTATTATCTATATTGGCCTGGGTGAAAAGGTGATATCTTAAACTTCTCCAGGTACCTAGTCCCACCTGGGACCCCAAAGTCTACAAAACCCAGTCTCAGGTACCCCTGAGACTCGGGTATCATTCTTCATTCTAGGAATAGCTAACATTTACTAAGCACTTACTAGGGGCCTGGCACTGTGCTATTTACCCCCATGTTACAGATGAGGAAACTGAGACACAGATAGATTCAGTAACCTTCTCAAGATCTCTAATAAGGCAGAACCAGGACATAGACCCAGACAGTCTGGCTCCAGAGTCATGTTTTTTACCATTGTCCCATAGCTGCTTTTAATCTCATCCCCAGAACCTCAACCCTCAAATAAAAACAAACCTCAAAGTCAGAACACACTTGACTCCAAGTGCCTCAAAAAGCTCAAACTGCTTTACAAACAAAATACAATGATAATTGAATCTTACAGTTTGCCTACCAAGAAATTCAGGTTGGAAGCTAATTTTGTTGCAAAGGACCAAGTATGGTATTTAGTGCCTGGCTGCTAAGCCCAAGGTCACTTTTACACTGGATTGAAATTCAGAGACCTTGATTCTTGTTCAGGCCTATTGCTTTCTAGCTGTGAGGCACCAGATGAGTCAATAGACTTCGTTTCTTCATTTAAAAAATAAGAGTGCTAGGGCTAGGTCATATCTGTCTGCTTTGGGTTCCAGCCCCAGGATTTTGGGATTCTAGGAATCTCTGAGTGATCATATCACTGTAGGAAGGGCACAGGCTTTGGAGTGATGCATGAAGGTTTGAACCCACTTCTGCTGCTTGCTTGCTGAGTAACCTTGGGCAAGTACTTGATAGTCTTATGTTTCTAGGTTGTTTTGAGGATTAAACCAGCCAATATGTTCATTCATTCATTCATGCAATAAATATTTGAGGGCTTACCATGTGTCAATCTCTCACTGGGGAATTAACAATAAACAAGTCAAAAAAGACAAAGATCTGCCCTCATAAAGCTCCTATTCTGGTGGAAGAGATAGATAATAAATATAATAGATAAGTACAATATATTGTATGTTAGGAGGTAAGGGCTGTAGAAAAGATAGGGCTGAGTAAGGTATATGTGGAGTGCTAGCAGTAAAAAGGTGGCATGTGAAATTTTAAAAAGATGGTCAATGGACCTCTTCGAGAAGGTGAAACCTGAGCACCTTCTGATGGAGCTAGGTAGGTAGGGGGCTTTGTGGGTATTCAGGGGAAGAGTGTTTTGGGCAGAGAGAACAGCCAGTGTGGTTGGAACTGAGCAAGTAGGGGAGGTGAGTCCTACAAGCCACTGGCTTGTCTTTTGAAGGATAGAGAGCCATTGGAGGGTATGAGCAGACATGATATGAGCTGACTTTAGGTTTATGGGATCACTGTGACTTTTGTGTTGCTAAGAAACCATGGAAAGGTAAGAGTGGCAATAAGAAGACCAACTTTGCAATAATCCAAGTCAAAGATGATGGCCCAAGGTGGACCATCAGGGTGGTAACAGTGAAGATGATGAGAAGTGGTCAGATCCTGGACATACTAGAATATTTCCGAACACATAGGATGTGGGGTATGAGAGAGGTGTCAAGACTGACTCCAAGACTTTTGACTTGAGAAACTAAACGATCGAGTTGCCACTCACTGAGATGAGAGCAAGTTGTAGAGGCGGAGAGTAGGCGTTCATTTTGGGGCACATGGAGTTTTAAATGTCTATTGAACAGTCAAGTAAGGATGTTGAGTAGGAAGTTGGACACATGAGCCTGGAATTTAGCAGAGATGTTTGGGATGGAGATATAACTAATCATATGTTGCACACAGCAGATGCTTAGTAAATGGTAGCTCTTTTTTGTTTGTTTTTATCAAGACCCAGTCATGATGGTATTTTCTCACATAAAACCTTGCAGCTGCACATAGATTGTAGCCACTCACTGTTACATTGCTTTCCTATACCTTTTATTTAAGTGGTTAATTAGTTCAAGCTGGTGGGACCTACCAAGGATGTGATGTAATTAGCTATACTTATCTTTTTTTTTTTTTTTTTTTTAACTAGCACTGCCTATGGGGGACATACCGATGGATGGCATCTCTGTTGCTGATGTTGGAGCAGTCGTCTCTAGCATTTTAAATTCTCCAGCAGAGTTTTCAGGCAAAGCTGTGGGTCTCAGTGCAGAAGCGTTAACAATGCAGCAATATGCTGATGTTTTGTCCAAGAGTTTGGGGAAAGAAGTCCGTGATGCAAAGGTGAGTGTTTAGGAGACATAAATATGATCACAAGAGTCCACCTTGAGTGAGAAGAAATTGAAGAGAATTCCAGTTCCACAAATCCATCTTCATCCTTTGATGCATCTGATGGCTTTATTTCTTTGGCTTAAGGTTAATCAGCCTGTTAAAGTAAAATTACTTTCTGGGTGGCAAGAACTTAGAAGCTGAAGACCAAGGTACAGCTTTTCATATACACTGTCATATACACTGGGACATATACACTGTCCCAGTTCTCTGCTCACAGGCTCTCATTGCTGATCACTCCTGTCTGCTAGAGCTCACTGGTGTGGAGCCAGGCACTTGGCCTGTCTGAGCCTCAGCTTGCTCATCTGCAAAGTGGAATGATAGGATCTCCCTCAGGAAGTTCTTGTGAAAATTAGAATATATTTAAGCAGTGTAGCATTGTGTTTGGCATGTAGTAAGAATATATCAAGTAACTACTCGGTGCCTGGTACTATCTTTAAGGCATTTACAGCAAAGTTTTAGTGAAAATGTTAATGCACGTGAAATCACCATGATCAGTACAAAACAGACACCACAACTATAGGTGCTTAATTGTGTTGCCCACACTGCCTGTGCTAGAGGCGATCAGAGAAGGGTGGGATAAGGCTTCATGGAAGAAGTGGCTTTGAAGGGGCCTTGAGGGGGGGCAAGGCTGTATATAGGTGGGGAGAGCAATGGGGTTGGCCTGGCTAAATTCTAGAGTTCTAAATTCTAGCCTGGCTAAATCAGCATGAATGAACAGAGGCAGCATGGGGAAGTAAGCAAATCCTGGTCTGCCCTTATCTCTCTGTGGAATCTTGGCAAGTTGTTTAAACTCTTCCAGCCTCACTTCCTTCATACGCTAAACCAAAGTTGTGCCTCTTACACTAGGGTGACCAGACGTCCCGCTTTTGGCGGGACAGTCCCGATTTTTAACAATTTGTCCTGCGTCCCACGGTGTTTTAAAAAAGTCCCGATTTTTGGATAGAATGCACGACAAGCTAGGGAACGGCGGGAGATAGACCAAATTTTTAATCAAGAACCCCCTTCCCCCGGTCAATGGTGTCCCGCTTTACCAATGTTAAAATCTGGTCACCTTATCTTACACAGGACTATTGTGAGGATGGAATGAGACACATATGGCCGGTGCTTGGCACTGGGTCTGGCACTTAGGAAGCCCTCTATAACTGATTGTGATAGAAATCAGGTGGGAAAGGCCTGGCCTAGAGTGTGGCTTAGGACAGACCTTTTACAGAAAAGTCAGAGAAACAGACAGTATTGTGCATTGCCAGCCACTTCTCCCAAGCAGGATTTTTGATAAGAAGGAGAACAAGAACAGGGTTTCTGAGAAGGTAGTGTGTGTTTGTGTGTGCCTCGCACAGAGACCCCGTCTGAAAGGAGGGCACATGCCTTCTTGTAAGCCGGCAGGCATTAACTAATAGGGCTCTTTGCCTCCCTTAACAGTTCTCCCATCTGTGAAATGAGAGTATTGTTTGGCTGATTTCTAAAGTCTAACCCAGCACCAACATCTCTCTAGAGTTGGGGTCCACAAACTAGGACCCACAACCCACTTTTAAAAATGAAGATTTACTGGGACACAGCAACACTATTGTTTATGTGCCGTCTTTAGCTATTTTTGTGATATGATGATAGAGTTGAGTAGTTGTGACAGAGACTGTAAGACTCACAAAGCCTAAAATATTTATATCTAGTCCTTCAAGAAAAAGTTTGTTGACCCCCACTCTAGAATATTTCTTACAGTTAGGAATAGAAAGTTGTTTTATTTTATTTTTTTGTAATTAATTGTTAAATGTACTGGGGTGACATTGGTTGGTAAAAGTTACATGGGTTCCAGGTGTACAATTCTACAATACATCATGTATGTATTGCATTGTGTGAGAAAGCTAATTTTTGTTTTCATCTGTGACTCTTGGTGCAGTGAATCTTTTTTTTTTTTTAAATTTATTTTATTGTCTTTGACAGAGACAGAGAGAGGCAGAGACAGAGAGAGACAGAGAGAAGGGGGAGGGCCCAGAGTAGTCTCCATAGTTGTACGTCACCAGTTCTTAACATGGTTTCATTCCATACAGGTGGGTGGGGGCCTCCTGCACGGGAGGCACGCCCCTGCAAACTGGGGGCTGCATGGGGGTGGGGCTCCCACATGGAATCTTGCCCCGGCAAGACCAAACTTGGGGTCACACTCCAGTTCTGCATATGGGTCTGCATGTGCTGGAGCCAGGACTGGGACTTGATCCCCAAACCCCAGGGCTGCAAAGTGAGCACTCAACCTGCTGAACCATCTCAGCTTCCCCCAGTGAATCTTAAGGGGGTATCTAGATTCCCATTTCAGCCTCAGGAACTGAAGTTATGAAGAGGCTAAGAGATCTTTTATTTGAAAACTATGGTAGGTATCTTTCATGGAGAAAATAAGCAACCCCCAAACGCAACAAGGCAGCCAACCACTCAATAGATGGACTCATAAGATGACCTGCAAAGCCCCTGTCCCTGGATACAAATACACTTCTCAAGGACTGACCCCTCTCCCAGGACGTTTGTATTTGGTTGGGCCTGTATTCATTTTGTCTCTTGGGGTTTGGCGTCTGTTAGGAAGAAGGGAAGAAAGGTGAAGGAGTGTGGGCATATAGTGTGTGTGTGCATTCTCAGAGGACTGGGTAGACATTGTTTTGGATGGCTCAGGGCCTTCCAAGCATTTCAACCACATACCTGGGCCCTGACTATTCTTGGTACATCAAGTTGTTTCACAATGCAGCACAAACTTCTCTGGCATCAAAAGTCCTAGGGCATTAGAGGCTGAGAGTGCTACAGAATGGTTAATGCTGTTCTTAGTACCTAGTCTGACTTGAAGAAGCTGCCTTTGGTCTAGCTGGCGTAGGGAAATTGTTTAGGCATCATGCTACTCTGGGGAAGGAGGCATATGGCCACAAGGTGGCGCTCCAGCCTTGGCAGTCTGACTTTCCCCCACAGTCTGGTCAGAAGGAACCCACATAACTCTTCAGGGAATGCATGCCCCAGAACAAACTTGCATCAGGAGCTCTGGTCTGGCTGCAACTATGTGAAACCCCAAAAGGAACATGGTTCTCCCAGAAACTTACACACAACAGAACAAATCTCTTTCCTTCAAAAATCTGCAGAAAATACTACCCTCCCCCCCTTTTTTAACTGAGGGATATTAATTATCAGTTACAGGATGTGTGAGTCACTCAGGAGATAGATGTTTTAGAAGTCATCTTCCATGCTTTTCACATAGTCCTCTATTTCTAAAAACTTATTAAAGTTTTACAATTTTTTCTGATTTCAAATATAACAAATGCTTATTTCAGAAAATATAGATAATTATGAAAAAGAAAATAAAGATAACATAGCTTAATATATCAGAGATAGAAACTGTTAAGATTTGGCACATTTTCTTCTAGTCTTTTATATATATAATTAGCCCCTTGATGTATGAATTAAATAAAATTCTATGTGAGCAAAAAAATACTCTTTATTTTTCAACTTAACATTTGTGGGTACAATATCCAGTATTGGATTCACATGACTTATAAACTTTGATTCCATCTCTGGCACATTTGGTAGCTATAAATTGCACACACCCCAGCCGTCCTTTGAATTTCATCAGTGACTCATTTAGGAAGACAGCTTCATTTGGAGTGCATAATTGTTCAAACTTATTATTCAGTCAACTATACTTTGTACTTTTTATATTCTGTCTTCTCTACATAGTTTCATTATCCATAAAGTGAAGAAAATGGGATAAAGCCAAGAAACTTTCTAGAGTCATAGTTTTTGATAATACCAGTGTCTCTAATATTGCTCTTTTTGACAAGTACATATCTGAGATTTTTTTACTTGTGACATTATGATAACATAACAAAAGGTATGCTTTCATTTCATCACTTGCTGTTGGAAACCACTCCTCGTCCTTTTTTGAGTTCTGGTCCTTTATCTGTAGACTTGCATATCTATTTGTTTCTACAGTTATTATTTCAAATAATTAACACTTAGCACTTGTTTCTAAACACAAAGAGGAGTGGGATTTGCTCCTAGTCTTCACAGAACTCAAGTGTTTATACCAGCAATATAAGTAAATGGTTTTATATTTGGAATAATTTCTTTTTCTTCCCAACTCTATTTTTCATCTCTAAATGTCAATCATTACTGCTTGATATAGATATAGGTCTTGCACTTTTAGGAATTACAATGGATAGGGCTGCCGTCACTTAAGTTTAATCATCTTTTGAATAGTCAACTGTATGAACTTGTTGAATATCAGTCTGTTTTCACTTGAATACCCCATTTGGCTTTCAGTGTCACTTTCATACAAATGCAAAGCAGACATCTTAAAGGGATTGTTTCTACAGTTCATACTTTAACACTGACTATATATAATTATTTCTTGATAATATTTGCATTATAACTGAACTCAATGCAAATTAAATCTGCATGCATCTCAGAGATGTCAGTGTTTACAATGGCCTAAGAAACACATGACATATCCGAGACATCTTTGTATGCCAAAGGGTTAAAATAACACTATATGTACTATTTTGTATCTGGCTTTTTCATTTAACATTCTATTATGAGCATTTTTCTCTCTTGTTAACCTCTTTAAAAACATTAATTTTAACAACTGCACAATATTCTTAGAGTAGATTTACCACAACTTATTTTACCATTCCTCTGTTTTTGGACAAGCAGTTTTTTCTTGATTCTTTATTATTATAAATGGCATATGACAATCCTTGTTTCATATGAGTTGTTCGTGCCTGCTACCTTTTTCTAAGGGCAAGTGGAATGGCAGGGTTAGAGTTTGACTCTGGGGTCTAAGGACAGATTAAACTGGCCCTGATAGAAGTGGTTTTTGCTAATTCAGGTGGGGGCGCTATTGATCTAGTTAGTGTCAGAAGGGACTCAGGGGTGGGTTTTTTTTTGACAGAAGGAGGCTCAGTAGGTGTGTGGTGGGCAGCATTTGTTTGGGCCTGGCCCTGGCAGAGGCTGGGATGTTTGAAGTCAAGATGCTCATTTCTAATCAAGGAGGGAGTGATGAGTAAGGGACATCAGCCAGGAGGAAAGGATAGAGCCTGCTGCCAGCGTGTGTGGGAGCCTTTACACTGCATGGCCTGGGTGGGTGGACTACCTGAGAGGGCTGTGGAGGACTCATGAGGAAAGGTATTTGAAAGCTGGTCAGACGAAGCAGGTAGAGATACGTAGCACCTTAGCCAAAACACTTGGAGCCAGAAACAACTCAACGTTTAAACTCTTTCAGCTTTTGGATAAGTTATAGTCTACCTCCGCTGTCCCCAACCTGTTTGGCACCAGGGACTGGTTTCATGGAAGACAGTTTTTCCATGGACCGGGTGGGAGTGGTGCTTGATGGTTTTGGGATGATTCAAGTGCATTACATTTATTGTGCACTTTACTTCTGTTATTACCACATTGCAATATATAATGAAATAATGATACAACTCACCATAATGCAGAATCAGTGGGAGCCCTGAGCTTATTTTCCTCCAACTAGATGGTTCCACCTGAGACAAATGCGAAAGAGGCACAGAGAAGAGGTAAATAAAGTAATGGGCAGGACACACATGGACTAAAATAAAAGTCAAATCCTGACTTAAAGCCTGCCAGCAGATGCAGCTGTACAATAAAAGTACATCAACTCACTTGCCACTATAGAGTCTGCCACCAGACGCAGCTTAATGGTCACTTGCCACTCACTGATAGGGTTTTGATATGAGTCTGCAAGCAATTGATTTATTATGGTCTCTGTACCATCAAACGTCTCTACTGATGTTAATCTGTATTTGCATCCATTCTCCAGCGCTAGCATCACCGCCTCAGCTCCACCTCAGATCATCAGGCACTAGATTCTCATAAGGAACATGCAACCTAGATCCCCCTCCCATGCACAGTTCACAATCGGGTTCATACTCCTATGAGAATCTAATGCTGCTGCTGATCTGACAGGAGGTGGAGCTCAGGTGGTAGATAATGTGACCGATGGAGAAAGGCTGTAAATACAGATGAAGTGTTGGTCTATGGCCTGAGGGTTGGGGACCCCCTGGTCTAAGTGTATTATGTAACATCACCATCAAGCTAGGGGTAGGAACCTGCAATCAAACACATTAATATCTCTGCAGAAAAATATATGACTATTTCTACTAAATGGGATAAGTAAAGACTGTCAATGGCTTTGCATAAGTTCCAATCAGAATGAGTTCAGAAGTTTGTTTGCTCCCCAATGCTTATGAAAAAAAGAAAACTAGAGTTTCTTGGGCTTTGGAGTTAAACTAAAGAATTAGGGCCTGTACCCATAAAGGTGAATAATTTCTTCTGAAACTGTATTCAATGAGAGCTAAAACATTTCCTGGTTGTTTTTTTTTTTGTTTCCACTTGTTCTTAAAAGATCACCCTGGAAGCCTATGAGAAGCTGGGATTTCCTGGAGCAGAGGAACTGGCCAACATGTTTCGCTTCTATCGCATGAAACCAGACCGTGATGTCAAGCTCACCCACCAACTAAACCCCAAAGTCAAGAGCTTCAGCCAGTTTATCTCAGAGAACCAGGAAGCCTTGAAGGGCATTTAAGCTGTTCATGTTGGCCCCTGACCATACAACTTCCTTCCTCCCTGGTTCTGATTCTCTTTATGGCACATCTACATTTATAGAACGGATGTGTTCGAGTGCAACTGTTTGCAATACCAAAGGCCTCCCTGAAGTTCTGTCCTAAGTAAGAAACACTCAAGAGGTGATTTGATACAGTAGTTTGACTCACATGTAACTTTGCAGCTAGTGATAAGGATGGTGCACCTGTTTGGTTAAGTAAGAAGCCCTAAACCTATCAACTTTTGTAGCTGTCTCTCCCCAGCAGCCTTACAAGGCTCTAGCCTGAGGAACTAGGAGCTTCCTCCTTAACGGGAGTGGGGGTAGCTCTCAGCTTTCTCCTGCCTCAGGGGTCTTGAGCCCTGGCTCTGAAGCCCCTCTAGGCAGCCCCATTTTTGTTTTTTCAAATACATTGTCACATTCTCTAAACTTTTAAGTAATTTTAATTCATTAAAGTAAAAATCTTTGTGGAGAACTTTCTGGGGAACATGGTGTTAAATGAAAAAGCACAATTGTTAGAAACTCTAAAATTCAATTTTGATTCAAGGGTGGAAATTCATTCTCTGACTCATTCATTAACTCACCTATTGAATCATCATCCAACTCTTCATCTATTCATTTGTCTGTCCTTCACTTAGCTATTCCATAAACATTATGTTTAGCACCTGCACTGACCGCACATTGGGGAGTTCTGTCCCCTCCTGTGTGTTTTCTTATCAGCATGGTCCACTCTCTAAAGCTGCCACGGCTTCTGTTTAGTTTATGGTTGGTGTTGTGTCAAGACGGGGCAAAAGGGGCCATCTAACCATTTAGGTACAAGCGAAACCCAGAGGCTCTGCTGTGGCTGAAGGCCAGGAGCTGGAGAGGCAAGGGCTAGGGACAGAGAGGGACATAGAAAGAGAAGGTGATCGAGAAGGACTCCTGTAGTATCCTTGTATTTCTCTGGCCTAGCCAGATGATGGTGTAGATGGTTTCTACACCATCTTGTTAATGGTCTTATTGACTAGTTTTTCTCTTGGCCGTGAGTGACTCGCACTCCTCTTTATCCTGGTGCATGGACCATGTCAGGTGATCAATAAATGCTGGCTGTCTAAATGAGTGAAGTGAGTTGATCATATCATTACAAGGAAGGGGAAATGCACAGATGTATGGCTTGCAGAGTGGTAAGAACCAGTGACCGACACTTGAAGGGAGCAGGCTCTTCACATCTGGGCGTGGAGGTGCGCTCCCCGCCCCTGAGGCAGGCAGTGGATGGTGTTGGGAGCAGCTGAGCGGATGGTGGTGCCCGTGAGGGGGCACTGTGGCCGAGGATCTGACTCAGAGGAGAAGGAGCCTTTGCGATGCCGAAGAACAGCCTGTTTGGTCTTTTGAAGCATCAAGTGGTACATGTGTGTTGAATGAAAGATGTTGAAGTTATTGCAGACAGGTTTTGATTTTTAGGGGTGAATTGCAGTCCAAGTGTGTTTGAAGACCACTCTTTTTTCCCCCCAAAGGTG
This sequence comes from Craseonycteris thonglongyai, assembly GCA_004027555.1. Classification (NCBI taxonomy): domain Eukaryota; kingdom Metazoa; phylum Chordata; class Mammalia; order Chiroptera; family Craseonycteridae; genus Craseonycteris; species Craseonycteris thonglongyai. The sequence continues at coordinate 29,968 of PVKE010010927.1, forward strand.
CTCTCTCCTTATCCCCAGAGCAATACATTTAATACAGCTCGAGCTCTCAACCCTGGGAAATGGATCTGGATAAATTTCTGAAATGGGAAAAGAAAAATAAACCCTACACTAAAAATAGGTGTTTTATTACTCCTCCGGGTGGGCCAGGCAAGAAGAACGGCTGCTGTTTGCTTAATAAATCCCAGAGTCCCCTAAATGGGGACTGTCTGCGGGCCGCCAGGTCACCTGGCTTCCTTGTGCACTCACTGGGTTGGCTGGTTGGTTCTTTAAGCTTTGGAAAGGCTGGGGTGGCCTGGGCCAGCCCCACCATGGTTCCTGCCAGGCACAAGAAGCCCTTTCTGGATTTAGCAGCGAACTTTACAACGGCCAATCTGAAATAAAAGAGTGTGCTTTTCAGGGGCCTAGTTTGCATCCCCATCTCAAACCACCAGTAAGGGGAAAGAACTAGGAAAGTTAGTGTAAAACATTTTGTATTTGTTGACAGTGGACAAGGGACTTCACCACCAGCTTCCTCTCCTACCTCCCCACCCCGCTGTCTCCAGGTCTAGGGAGAGAAAAGCTTCCCTTTGCAGTTGCTCAGAGTAGAGACTTGGGGACCCAGGAGAGGCACAGAAGGTAGAACTGGGGCTGTGAACTACAGTAATCAAACCAGGGGATGGCTTGGGTGGAGGGTGGGAGAGATGGAACAGAAGGGATGCAGGAGGAGATATTTGTGATTCTGGAAATGTTCTTGGAAGAAGAAGCTATGAAGTCAGATGATGCTGGTTTCGAATCCTGCCCTGCCACTGATTGGCTGTGTGAACTTGGACAAGTCACTTGACTCTTCTGGACTTCAGTTTCCCTGTCCTCACAAGGGACTGCTGGAAAGTCTAAAAGACTGGAAGTGTGAAAAGCACTTGGGACAGTCTTTGGTAGATAGTAAGTGCTCAATAAACAGAGGTTATTATTATTGAGACTAATTCCTGCCCTTGCTGCCTTCATAGACCACCCTGAGCTGCCCGGGCTGCTCAGAGTCTCCCCTTGCCCTGCCCACCCACTCATGGCCTCGGGGAGTAGAGGTACATGATGCTCTAACTGCCCTCTGCTGGTGTGGGGAGGGGTGGGGGCTCGTCCATGCCCAGCTGCCTTTGCCTGCCACTAGATGGCAGGGCAAACAGAGCATGAGAAACGGTCACTCCAACCTTGTCCCACGTTGAATTCTCCTGGGGTTTTCTTGGGGAACAAGGCTCCAGGAGCCAGTTATGTGGTGATTATTACAGCCCTTCAGTTTGTCCCTTTCAGGCTCTCTCAGTCACCCTCCATGGTCATTTCAACAGTCACGTGCTGGGCACCTTTCCTGAGCCTGGCACTGTGGGACTAAGTGCCTTCTCTGCCTAGTTGGGGATTAAGGAAAGGAAAGGAAGAGGCGGGGTATTATGCAAAAGCGCCACCCCTGGCCCCACTGATGCAGAGGGAAGCCCTCCCGCTAAGGGCGAGCCTCCTGTGGGAAGAGGCCGGGGAGCACCCAGCTCACACTGCTCTCTTGCCTAGTAGCCCGGGCAGAAACGTCCAACTCTTAAGTCCATTAGAGGCTGCACAAGGGGCAGAGACATCCCCCAAAGGAATTCAGGGCACGGCTAGAAAAAGGAAGTCAGGCTGGGCTCGCCCCAGTGTTCACTGTCCAGAGTGACTGTTCTCTGGCCATGGAGTGAATGCCTGGCCTCCTCGCAGAAGTGAAAGGGAAGGCAATAGCAGGGATTTTAGGACACCCCAGAGGATACGTTTTTATAGCATTTCTGAAGAGCTACTCGGCTGTCTGTTGCAAGAGGATTCAAAATGTGCACACCCTTTGACTTGGCAGTACTACCTCTAGGAAACTATTTTAAGTAAATAAGCACAAATATAGACGAATATAAAATTTCCAGGAGTTTATGTGGAAGTGTTGTTCAGGAGAATAAAAAAACAAAACAAAACAAAACAGAAATAAGCTAAATGTTCAGCATTAAAGGAACAGACAATTAAATTATTGAATAGTTTTTAAATTTCTTTAAATTTTAAGTACTTTAAAACTAGCTTAATTCCAATTATGTAAAGTATACATGTACATAGTAAAATATGAGAGGGAAAAATACTAAGATGTTCAATGGTTTTCATTAAATAAGTGAGATTTTCATTGATTTGATTTTCTCTTAAGTTTCCCCTTTCCTTCAGCTTTCCATAATAAAAATATGTTAATTAGATGTTGAATTTTAGGTAAATAATTACTTTTAAAATTTGACAAATATCATAGTGTCCTACTTTTTCTTATGTTATGGCAACTATAATACTTATTATGTATGAGTACTTACCATGTACCAACCACTATGCTAGGAGCTATATGTACATACTTTCACTAAATCTTTGTACCAATACTGTAAACAAGATTATCTCCTCATTTTACAGACAAAGAAACATACTCTGGAGAGTTAGGTATTTGCCCAAAGTCACACAATTAGTAGGTGGCAAGTCTGCAAGTCTCCAAAGTCCAGAGCTTTCCACCCATCAGCACTTTGATCAGTGCAGTTCTCAAGTTATGAAAAGACTGGGTCATCAGATTCCTTCAGAATTCAGTTGTTTGGAATTTGAGACGTTTTCTCTAGCAGATATTTTCTCCTAGAAGCACTAGAGAGATGCTAACCTGCAACTCTGTGTAAAGATCAACCTTCCAAAAGCTGGTGAAACCACATCTACTCACATGCCATGAAACCACAATTTTCAATGTGATGTTTCCTGCTAGCTCTTTCTCCCAGATGCACACCCAAGAGAATAGTGAAATTGATGTTTGGGTGAGGACAAGGCAGTACTGGGGGAAGGCACAAGGAGGAAGAGTCCTGTGTGGACACAGAAAGAGACAGCAGAGCCAAGGTGTGCCTGGGGGTGCGTGGGTTCGGCATGGCTGACCAGGAAAGCACCCAGGATAGGAGTGGTGGGCTGAGTGTGCAAGCCCTGCATGGAAACCGAGGGAGCCCCTTGGAGGTCCTGGAGATACCAAATCCACGTGTTCCCAAGAGTCAGGCAGGTATTAAAAATGAACGAAGCAGGCCAGATGTAATACAATAGGGAATGGTGGCGACTACAGCAATGACTCACCTACTGGATTAAGGATACAATTGAACAGAAACACAGTGACATCAAACATAACTTACCTCAGCGTTTCCTAAAAGGGTGGTTTTCTGACCTGAATATGTAATAGCTGAATCTTCCAATTTTGTGAAAGGGTGAGGACCTTTCTCTGTTCCCTCATGATCAAGCCCTCCACATGCAGTCCTTGCAGTCTCTCCCCTGCTTTGGCAATGGGGAGAATGCTGGGTCCTGGCTGTGGGGTTCCAGGAGCTGGTTGGCAGCAGTTGTTGTGATTTGCATGTCATTACAAATGAAGCATTCCCTCATTGCTTCTAGCAGAGGTTTGGCCATGAGGGGAAGAGAAAGAAGAAAGGAGCCAACATTTGCTAGAAGCTGCACTTTTTCATAATTTCATTTAAGCCTTATTATATCCCTGACAGTTGGTATATGTGGCAGACTAACTAGATATTTACCTCACCTGTCTCCTGGGCACACAGCTGGACCTCATTTCGAAGTGTTCTTTGCAATGCATGCATATCATAGTGTTCTAATTCTATAACTGTGATGTAGATACCAGCGTGACAGTAGAAGTGGTGTGTCAATTTCTAGGCCTAGCATGAAACTCTTCTTCCATCATGTCCCCCCTACCTTTAGATTGACATCTACAAGCCTGATGTCCCTGAAAGCCGTGTTTAGAAAATGGTGGGACCAGACAAATGACCCAGGCACCCAACTCCCATTTGGGAGGAGAGCAGCCCACAGATTAGGAACACCCATTCTGGACTTTTCACAAATCAGAAATAAGCTTTCATAATGTCAGGGCCAACTAACTTTTCAGTGTGTTTTTATTACAGCAGCTGGCATTGCTTTAACCATGATGGTGTTTTCATGCTCATTTCAGAAAGAAACAAACTGGGGCTCAGAAAAGTCAAGGGCACACAACTGAAAATAAATGAATTTGATCCCAGGTTTATCCAACTCCCAAGCCTAGGCTCTGTCTACAACAGCATGCTGTTCCCAAGGTAACCAAGAAATTCTGTGGTGCCTAAGCTGTGATTTCTCATCCCATTGTGACCAACCCCAGCCACCCTCAAATCTGACGAGTGCCTCCAAAAGGCAAGCAAGTGGGAAGAGAAGACTAATGGGGGTATGAGGCTACGTCATCAAGATGTCACAGTGATATCAAGTTGCAGAGGGGGCAAAGCCCAGGGAGCTCCCGGGTTTTTCTCCTGTGAGCTGGTGGGGCTGCCGCTGAGCAGAGTGGGGCCTGACAATCCTGGGGAAGGTTTTCTGCTCCCATGGGCACTCTTGCTTGGCCCCCTTCTCATTAACATCTGTGTCCCTCCAATCTGGGCTCTGGCTTGAACTCTCTAAACTGCTCAAAGAGGCTCTTGCTCCCTCTTTGTTCAAACTGACAATGGTTATGATAACAAAGAGGAAAATCAGATGCAGGTGAAAGTTTATTTTTAGCATTTCTGAGGCCAAATGGGGATTTAACATGAAAATCAGAGTCCTCATGTCCGCCTGCTCTCTGCAAAAGTGGCTTGGGTGATTTGGACTCCAACACGCTTGGATCATTTCCAAGCAAGTGCACCTCTTGATGAAGTAGACAGTTCAGTCTTTCTGGGTCCTTCTTTTGGCCAAAAATAGACTTTTTTTTTTTTTTTTTTTTGCAGATGGTGTGAAACATGGGCCTACAGAGTGCCACCAGCTTAGCTTAGCTTAGCATGCTACTCTGGCCACCCCAAATAAGTGAAGCTTCTTTACATTTTCATAAAATCAGTTGGAAGCCTGAAAAAATGTGTAATGAAGTGAAAATTGTTGGAAGCCTTTGGGCAGAAAGCTCCCTTGGGGGTGAGCCCCAGCCATCCCTCCTTGGTGGTTCTCTGGAAAGAGAGGAAGCTGGGAGGTTCATGTGAGAAACAACAGGGACCACCCGGAGGGGGGTCTTCAGGGCGTGCCTACCTTGTGCAGAGCACTGGACAATGTTATTTCCCCACCCTGTCATCTCCAGGGGTAAGGGTTATTGTCAGCTGTGTTTGATCACTGAGGGAACCAGCTCATTCACTGTGGAGCACACACCTAAGATTATTTGACCCTAACGTCGTCCCCCCACCCCCCCACCCCCGCCTTGCCTCATAGTGGGGACGAGCTTTCGTTTTCTTTGCCTGGATTTCCCACCTGCCAGGAGAGACAGGGATGTCCAGAAATGGCTCTGTGCTTTCTTGTGTCTCAAAACTTTAGCAGGTGCAATTTTCCTGCAGAAATGAAGAAATGGGAAGTTGTGAGTTCAGAGTAGCAATGATTGTCATACAACGTTTTAAGAAAACAAAATACAATGAAATGGCTTGTTCTTTTTGTGCCACACTTTAAAACAGCAGTGTCCAACCTTTTGGCTTGCCTGGGCCACTTTGGAAGAATTGTCTTGGGCCACACATAAAATCTACTAACAATAGTTGATGAATCAAAAAAATAAAATAAAAAATCTCATAATGTTTTAAGAATTTGTGTTGGGCCTCATTCAAAACCATCTCAGGCTGTAGGTTGGACATGCCTGCTTTAAAGTAAATTGGCTTTCTGATATAAAAAAAGCTTTCCTTTCTGATTTAGATCTTACATTGGCAGGCCTTGAGCAAAGTGTGGATTGAGGAAGAAAGGAAGAGGCGAGTAAATGGTCCCAAGAGCTAAGAGTTATCTTTATTCTTTTAGGGCATTTGGTGAATATGCCTCCCTCTTGCTTATGTTTTATTTTTATGTTTTCTTTGTGAAGCAGAGAAAAGATGGGCAGACAATGGAAAGGAGGGGAAGAGCAGGGAAGGGCAGGGTGAGGAAATGGACTGAAGGGGGATGTCTGGGCAGGACCACAGGTTAGTTTTAAAGTCAGCCCCACCAGAAGGATTGGTCTGCTTGAGACAAAACTGACAAGCTGGAAATGGTCTTATTATGACATCCAAGTTCCCTTCTTGCCATCCACCTGTTTCCTCCCTGCTCTAAGTCTCCTCAGACTGGTCAGTCCCCTCTTGCTCCAGGTAATGGCCCCTTTCCTAGAAGAAGAGGTACTCACTGGATGTTACTGAATTGGTTCTTCCTTAAATCCTCATCTGCCAGTACCTCTCATCCCATACTGCCTTGTAGTACTCCATTTTCATCACCAGCAACTTCTAGGAAGCCCAATAAGGGCAAAATCAGGGCTAAATCTTTTGCAAACCAACTGTTCCCCTCTTTCTCCCCATGTTCACAGGGCCATTGCCAAGTGTCCAGGAGCCCAGGGGTCCACGTGTCTCTTGTACTTCTTACTCTCTCCACATTCCCTCTGTCCCCATCCTCGCCCAGAGTCTGTCATGTATTTTTCTATACACTCTTTCCTCCCCAAACTATTCTTCCACCCCAACCAGGTGTTCATTCATTCATCAGGAGAATATTGATGGAGCTCCCACGAAGTGCCAGATGGTGCACTGGATGCCAGATCCACCAGTGAGCGAGACAGACACGGTCCAGTGGGGAGACAGGTAATCGTCAGGCAAGTGGAGTACCGTGGGGTGAGCGTGGTGATGGAAGAAGCACAGGCTGCTGGGGAAGCCCTCAGGTGGGGCCCAAGCCAGGCAAGGAAAGCTATTTAGAGGTGGCCTGCCTGCCCCTGCTAGACTCACCATGATAAAAACCACACTTTCATCCGGTTTCATCTAAAATTGGCCTCCTATTACTTTTCCTCCTTGAGGTTTGCAATGGGCTAAATGTATTTCCCCCAAATTCATATGTTAAAACCCTAATCTGCAATGTGATGATAATTGGAGGTGGGGCCTTTGGGACGTGATTAGGTGATGAAGGTGGAGCCCTCGGGAATGGGATTAACCCCCTTATAAACAAGACCCCAGAGAGCTCTCTCATGCCCTTTCTCGAAAGGACACAACCAGAAGACAGCAGTCTGGACAAGAAGAGGTCCCCAGAAGAGGGCTCTCCCCCGAACCTGACCATGTTGGCATCCTGATCTCAGATGTCCAGCCTCCAGACCTGTGAGCGGTAATGTTCTGTGGTTCATAAGCCACCCAGTCTACAGAACTTTGTTTAGCAGCCTAAACAGACTAAGGCAAGGTTTGAACTTGGTAACCTGAGATTGCAAGCCCTCCTCTTCAGCCCACCCAGCCTTATCCTCAGAACTCTCTGGTGGTAGAAGTAACAGTAGTAACGAGAATCATAGTAATAATAGCAAGAGTTATTTCTGCCCCAGGCCCTCTTTGAAGTGCTCCTTCTATGTAAACTCATCACAGTATTCTCCATCAAGGAGATACTATTACTATGGTCACTTACAGATGAGGAAACTGAGGTGTGGGTGGGCTAAATGGCAGATCCAGTGGTGTGGCCATGGCTGATACATGTGACCATGACAGCATTGTACATGGGTGTAACTTGGCCTCTTAGATCTGAGACTGGCTACCATACACCCTAACTTGTCCCCCAGGGCCTTTCCTGGGAATGCCCTTCTCTTTCTCGTTGAACCCTACAGTCTTTTCCAGAGCCACCCTCTATGGAAAAGGAGCTGGGTCTGGACTCAAGTTCAAGTCCCAGTTTCCAGCTGTCAGATCCCTCTGACCTGACTGTCAGTTACCCAGCTCTACAATGGGAATATTACTGTTCTTCTTATAGGCCTTGCTGAGTATGATGTGAGAATAATGTTATGTGAGTGTGCCTCACAAACACTAGAGTCCTATGCAAATGTAAGGGAATCAACATCATTTTTTCCTCATTTCCCAAAGTAAGAATATTTCACTATGGCAAACTTTGCTGATATATTCCCTTGGGCACATGACTTTACCTTTGTCTAAACCTCAGCTTGCTCATCTGTGAAATGGGCACAATACCACCTGCTTCATAGGGCAATTGTGACGAGTAAATGCAATAGTGCTTTTAAAGGATTAGACACACAATAGGCATTCAAGAATGTGGTTTGCATACCTCTCAAACCTTGACTTTTCTCAAGCTGCCAGGGACAAATCATTTTTATCTTTTACTAGGCAGTGCAGGATTGTGCCTTCTTGGGGAAGCTGGGATGGCTCAGGGGGTTAAGTGCTCACTTTGCAGCCCTGGGGACCAAGGATCAAATCCTGGCCATGGCCTGTGCAAACCCATCTACTGAACTGGGGTGAGCTTCCCATGTGGGAATCCCCTGGTTCAGCCCCCAGCTTGCGGGGGTGTGCCTCCCATTTAGGAGACCCCTGGCCTGGTTCCCACCCTGCACGGCCCCCCGCCCACCTGTGTGGAATGAAACAATGTAGAAAACTGATGCCATACAACTATGGAGACTGCTCTGGGCCCTCCCCATTCTTTCTGTCTCTTTCTGTCTCTCTCTCTTAAAAACAATACTATCAAAAAAAAAAAAAAAAAAAGACCTGTGCCTTCTTTCTTCTTCCATTCTTTTAGTAAATGAATGGCACCTGTCTTCTTGAGGCCTCTGATTTAACTCAGCATCAACAGTGGACTATTTGCTATGAGACATGCTTCTCCCGCTCCTGTGGACTGTGTCGCGCGCGTGCACGCCCCGCACGGCAGCCCTGACCCCGGGCGCGCCTGTGCAGCTGCAATTGCTCGGGTCTGGCACAGACCTTCCCTTTTGATTTTGGCAGAACCTCAGAGAGTGAAAAAGCTGGGTGAGTGCGAGGGCTGGGATTAGAATTTGAGACTCAACAGATCATACTCTTAACACTTCTCCTCTTTGCGAACTTTATGAAGCTCAAGAAACACTTTCTGGGGAACAGCACCAACGCTATTTGCCAAAACCTGAGATGGGCCAAGGAAGATGTAGTCAGCATTTGAAATCTCCTTGCCTTAGAATTTAACAGCCAGGGAGGGAAGAAGGATGTGCTGCAGAGCTGGGGAGCAGGGCACAGTGGGGGTAGATGTGTAAAAAGGGTTTGGAAGGATTCAGGATGCTGAATAGGCTCAGCTCCTTGAGATTCTACCCCCCACAACGTCTCTAGTCTCAATCCATGCTTTCCTCTCCTTCTCGGGCACAGTCCCCGTCCTGGTCCCTACCATCCTCACCAGTCACAGCGATACTTTCTGATAAGCCTGCTTGTCCCTCTTGTTCATCCTAAACACTGCTGGCAGCCTCTATTCCTCTGCTTAAAAACCTTCAAGGCTTTCTGGTGCTTAGCAAATACAAGCCTCATCTTTAGCACAGTGCTCATGCCTTCTCCATGCCCCTCCCCTCCCCTCCCCTGCCCGCAGCCCACCGACTCCTCTCTGTCCTCATCTCATCTCTCATCCTCCAGAAAGCCTCTAACGCTAGCGGTAGGTAGCCAGGTCGACACGAATCTGCCCATGTGCCTGCGCAGTCCAGCCTGCAGCTTTTGCCTGGGCTGGTCCTCCCACCTGACTGCTCCCCCTAGTTCCCATCTTCCCCTGGGTGATTCCTCCTCACCCTCCAGGGCTCAGTTGAAATATGGTGTATGCTGCAAAGCCATCCTCAACAACTCCAGACAAAGCTGATGTTCCTCCTTTCTACCCCATGGGACTACATACTGTACTTGTTTTTGTGTGACACTAGGTGGCCTGGGGGATAGGACTAAGTCTTGTTTATGTCTTTCCCACCCTAACCTGGTGCCTTGTTTGGCATGATGCTTTATTTGAATTTTTGAAAGCTGATGGGACAAATTCCCATGATGCCAGGAAGGAGCCAGGGCAGTAGACTGAGTTTCTGGCTCTGTCAGGCTCAGTGATTCTGCCTTTCCGAATCTCCAGGAGAGTGCAGTGAACTGGGTAAATGCCTCCTCATTCACCAGAGGTAACTGCTTACCAAGAATGTGTCTGTCTCCTAGAAGGTGTCCTAACTGGTAGGCACTACAACCCAATTCAGCTCCTGAAAGTGATCCCCCTTATATGACAGACCCTGTGTAGGACTCTGAGGACATGCACATGGCTGTGACTCTGTCCCTGCCATAGGGGTCTCATAACTTAGTGGGGGAGACACATACTCAATTTTAAGATAAGGCATGAAGCTCAATGGGGTGCTCAGTCCAGCCTGGGAGCATCAGAGTAGGCTTCTTGGAAAAGGTGATACCTGAATTAAGCATTAAAGGATTTATTGGAGGTAGACAGACAAAGGCAGTGAGAGTCTAACCAACATAAACGATCTTGGGCATTCAGGACTGAAAGATCATTGGTGGGTTGGGGAAGGAGGTGAGATGAAGAAAGAGAGATCAACAGAGAAGATGATGGCATCTGTGCTGGACGTTGAAAGATGAGAGAGTTTTTGATGGACAGGACCATGTTGGCATAAGAACAGCATGAGCAAAGACAGAGAGGTGAGGTGATACAGCGTGCTTTAAATGATCCACTCCAAGAAGTTTATCACTAGTGTTTTAGTTAAGAGGTGGGTCCTAGTGAGCGATGGGGTTAGAGAGGCAAGGGTTTGGGTCATGGAGTGTCTAAATGGTGAGACTTGTATATTCCCATGATCTCCTATTAACAGTGGGGCCTGAAGAATGGGAAAACAGGAGCCTGGGGCTCAATAAGCTCTAATGTCAACTAGTAAGACTGCAGGAGGCTCATCGCATCTACTTTCATCGTCTCAGTTCCCACATTAGTACAATAAAGCTGAGCCACCTCCTAGCAGCAGGGCTACGAAAGCTACCCAGGGTTCCGCAGTGCTGAAATATAAGGCAGGCACCTCCTTCTGGAAAACCATCACCTAAACATCCCTCCCCTGAAAGGAGAGCCCCAGCACTCCCTCTGAGGCTAGTGTAGTCTTAGAAAGTAAAGTTGTCTGGGCATTGGACATTTCCAGGGTGTCAGGGACATGTTGGACATTGAGAGGCCCCGAGCTTCCTGCAAACAGGCTGGAGAAGTCCTAGGTCATAGCCCAAAGGAGTGTGAGAACGTTCATCAGCATCCCAGTAAGATGAACCTTGTTTCAATAATCCTCTCTCTGGTCTTAGCCCCAGACTCTGTCAGAAACAGGTCTGTTGGAACATGGGAATCCTGACAGTTCCTGGAAAACAACAGGAATCTGGCTAAATGGAAGAAACTACTTTCTTTAATTCCCGGGGCCTTTGACCTCAGATTTATATTTATTTATTTATTTATTTATTTTTGACAGAGAGAGAGAGAGAGAGAGAGAGAGAGAGAGAGAGATACAGAGACAGAGACAGAGACAGAGAGAGAACTGAACTGGGGGAGCTCCCAGTTCAGCACATGGTTCCGCATGGGTCAGGGCCAGGATTCAATCCCCGGTCCCCGGCGCTGCAAAGTGAGCGCCCAGCCCACTGAGCCATCCCGGCTTCCCCTGACCTCAGATTTAATATTCAGCCCCCACACCAAATATATGAGGAACTTC
>PVKE010010928.1:0-41389 GCA_004027555.1 Craseonycteris thonglongyai
TGTTCATATAATTTATTTTTCAACATATTTACTTTCTCTCTCACCCACTAGAAGGTTAACTCCAAGAACACAGGGCCCTTACCTATTTTGCTATGTTACATGCAGAATAAAAGCATAGTGAGAGGATGGAAAAAAAGGGAAGAATTGAAAGAGAAGGGGAAAAGAAATTGGGGGGGACAGAAAGAGGGAAGCTAAAATTGAGACAATCATGTAACACTCTTCAAACTGCAGACATGGCTAAAAAAAGACATCATCTTAAAAACTGAGGTCATTTTACCCTTCAGGTGATCCCTCCTATATACATTTCCTGGCAGGCATCCAGTGAGAGCCTTGGCATTATGTTTATTAGTGACTGAATTTTTGTCTAATAAATATAGAATTGGCACAAAACCAACAATTTAAATATTATTAAAAAATGTCAGTTATTTTAATTAAATTCTTTTTAGTCTTTTTCTTCAGAAAATATGCATTTCTGCTAATTATTTTTGTCTACATTTTATAACTTATCAATATATCATATTGTTAAACACTGCACTGCTAAGTGGAAATTATAGTCTTTGGAGAAAGAATGCAGTGTTCAAATAACTCCTTGAAGCAGGCTATGAGAATTTATATAATATTCCAACAAAAAATTTTTTTCTATTTTTTTTTGTTAAATTTATTGGGGTGACATTAATTGATAGCAATTACATTGTTTCCAGGTATACAATTCTACATTACATTGTCTATACATCGCATTATGTGCTCACCACCTAGAATCAGGTCACTTTCTATCACCATGTGTTTGATTCTCACTCCCTACTCCACTCCACACATCTCTCCCACCCACCTACCCCCTTACCCTCAGGTAACCACTAAACTATTGACTGTGTCCATGAGTCTTTGTTTCTTTGTTCCTGTCAGTTTTATATTCCACCTATAAGTGAGGTCATATGTTTCTTGATTCTTTCATTCTGACTTATTTTGCTTCATAAGATGTTTTCAAAGTCCGTCCATGTTGTCACAAATTGCTGTATTTCATCTTTTCTTATTGCTGAGTAATATTCCATTGTGTAAATGTACCACAACTTCTTTATCCATTCATCTATCACAGGGCACTTTGGTTGATTCCATGACTTGGCCACTGTGAACAGTTCTACAATGAACATTGGGGTAGTTATATCTTGGTGGATTAAGGTTTTCAGGTTTTGGGGGTAGATACCCAGTAGAGGTATTGCTAAGTCATATGGCAATTCCATTCCTACTATTTTCAGGAATTTCCACACTGCCTTCCACAGTGGTTGTACCAATTTATATTCCCACCAGCAATGCATGAGGGTTCCTTTTGTCCACAGCCTTGCCAGCACTTGTTATTCCTTGTCTTGTTGATTATAGCCATTCTAACAGGTGTGAGGCGGTATCTCATTGTGGTTTAAATTTCCATTTCCCTAATTGCTAGTGATGTTGAGCATTTTATCATGTATCTCTTGGCTGCTTGTATATCTTCAGAAGAAAAGTGCCTGTTTAGGTCTTCTGCCCATTTTTTTAATTGGATCATTTATTTTTTGTTGTTGAGTTGTACGAGTTCTTCATATATTTTATATATTAACCCCTGATCAGAAGCATTATTTGCAAATATTTTCTCCCATTTGGTTGGTTTCCTTTTTACTTTGTTGATGGTGTCCTTTGCTGTGTAGAAGCTTTTTAGTTTGATATAGTCCCATTCATTTATTTTTGCTTTTACTTCCCTTGCCTTTGAGGTCAAGTTCATAAAGTGCTCTCTGAGCCCAAGGTATATGAGTTTAGTGGCAATGCCTTCTTTTATGAACTTCAGTTTTGGATCTCAGGTGAAGGTCCTTAGCCCACTTTGAGTTAATTTTTGTATATGGTGACAGTTCACAGTCCAGATTCATTGTTTTGCATGTGGTTTTCCAATTTTCCCAGCACCATTTACTGAAGAGGCTTTCTTTTCCCCATTTTATATTTTTTGCTCCTTTGTCAAAGACTGTTTTGCCTGTTTGTCCATATATTTGTGGGTTTATTTCTGGATTTTCAATTCTATTCCTTTGGTCCGTATCACTGTTTCTCTGCCAGTACCAAGCTGTTGTGATTATTGATGCTTTGTAGTATAGACTGAAGTCAGGGAGCGTGATGCCTCCAACATTACTTTTTTTTTGAGGACTGCTTTTGCAATTCGGGGCCTTTTGTGGTTCCATATGAATCTGATAATTTTTTTTATCTATTTCTTGAAAGAATGTCAGGGATTTTGATGGGAATTGCATTAAATCTGTATATTGCTTTGGGTAATATGGCCATTTTAACTATGTTGATTCTTCCAATCCATGAACATGGAATATCCTTCCATGTCTTTGTATCTTCTTTAATTTCTTTTAATAGTGTCTTATAGTTTTCCGTGTATAAGTCCTTCACGTTCTTTGTTAAGTTTATTCCTAAGTATTTTATTTTTGTTTTGATCTCAAATGGTATTGTTTCTCTCATTTCTTTTTCTGAAGCTCTGTTGTTTGTATATGAAAATAGCTTGGATTTTTGTACATTGATTTTGTATCCTGCAACTTTACTGTATTCATTTATATCAAACAGTTTTGTGGTGGAGTCTTTGGGGTTTTCTATGTAAAGGATCATATTATCTGCAAAGAGTGACAGTTTAACTTCTTCATTTACAATTTGGATGCCTTTAATTTTCTTTTCCTGCCTAATGGCTCTGGCTATGTTGAGTAGCAGAGGCGACAGGGGACATTCCCGATTTTAAAAGAAAAGGTTTCATTTTTTTCTCCATTCAGTATATCTGCTGAGGGTTTGTCATATATGACTTTTATTATGTTGAGGTATTTTTCTTTTATACTCATTTTATTAAGTGTTTTGATCATAAATGGATGTTATATCTTGCCAAATGCTTTTTCTGCATCAATTGATATAATCATATGTTTTATTATCTTTAATTTTGTTTATGTGGGGAAGCCAGGATGGCTCTGTGGGTTAAGTGCTCACTTTGCAGCTCCAGGGACTGAGTATCAAATCCCAGCCCTGGCCCAGTTCCTGCCCTGTGCAGCCCCACTCCCATCTGAGGAAGAAAACTATGTGGAAAAACGAATGATGTGCAACTATGGAGATTGTTCTGGGTCCTCCCCCTTCTCTCTGTCTCTGTCTCTCTATCTCTCTCTCTGTCAAAAACAATAAAAATAAATTTTAAATTTTGTTTATGTGGGGCATCACATTGATTGATGTGCATATTTTGAAACATCCCTGTGCCCCTGGGATGAATCCCACTTGATTGTGATGTATAATCTTTTTAATGCATTGTTGTATTCTATTTGTTAGTATTTTGTTTAGGATTTTTGCATTGGTGTTCATCAGAGATATTAGTCTATAGTTTTATTTTTTTTGTGCTGTCCTTGCCAGCCTTTGGTATTAGGGTAATATTGGCCTTGAAGAATGAATTGGGAAGTATTGCCTCTTCTTCAATTTTTTGGTAAAGTTTGAGAAGGATAGTTGTCAGCTCCTCTTTGAATGCCTGGTAAAACTCGTTAGTGAGACCATCTGGTCCTGGACTCTTGATTTTGGGAAGGTTTTCAATGACTGTTTTAGTTTCCTTACTGTTGATTGGTTTGCTTAGGTTATCCAGTATTTCTTGATTCAGTCTAGGTAGATTATATGTTTCTAAAAACTTGTCCATTTCTTCGAGGTTGTAAAATTTTGTGGCAGATAGCCCTTCATAGTATTTTTGTGTGATCCTTTGTATTTCTGTGGTATCGGTTATAAATACCACTCTTTCATTTCTAAATTGGATTACTTATGTATTTTCTCTATTTCCATTGGTGAATCTAGCCAAGGGTTTGTCAATTTTATTAAGTTTTTCAAAGAACCAGATCTTTGTTGTAGTATTTTTTTCTATGGTTATTTTTTATTCTATTTTATAATTCTTTTTATTTTTAGATTTACTATTGTTTTTGACAGAGAGAGAGAGAGAGAGATACAGAGACAGAGACAGAGAGAAGGGGGAGGGCCCAGAAGAGTCTCCATAGCTGCACATCATTAGTTTTTCCACATAGTTTCATTCCACAGGTGGGTGCAGGGCTGCGCAGGGCAGGAACTGGTCCGGGGGTCTCACTGTGGCAAGAACTGAACTCGGGGCACTCCCCAGTTCAGCATATGGGTCCACACAGGCCCGGGCGAGGATTCAATCCTCGGTCCCTGGGGCTGCAAAGTGAGAGCTTAACCCACTGAGCCATCCTGGCTTCCCCATTATTCTCTATTTCATTTAGTTCTGCTTTAATGTTTATGATGTCCTTCCTTCTGCTAGCTTTAGGTGTTTTTTGTTCTTTTTCTAGTGCTTGAAGATGTGATATTAGGTTGTTGTGATTTTTCTTGTTTCTTGAGAAAGGCCTGTAGAGATATAAATTTCACTCTTATTACTGCTTTTGCTGCATCCCAGTAATTTTGGTATGTTGTGTTTTCATTGTCATTTGTTTCTATGTATTTTTTAATCTCTTCTTTTATTTTTTTTTGATCCAGTCATTTTTTAATAACATGTTGTTTAATCTCCATGCATATGTTCTTTTCCTGCTTTCTTTTTGTAGTTGACCTCCAATTTCAAAGCTTTATATTCAGAAAATACACTTGGTGTGATTTTGAACTTCTTAAATTTGCTAAGGCTAGCTTTGTGTTCCAGCATGTGGTCTATCCTTGGAAATATTCCACATGCACCAAAAATAATGTATAGTCCTATGTTTTAGGATGAAGTGTCCAGTAAATGTCAATTATGTCCAGTTGCTGTAATATATCATTTAAAGCTGATATTTCTTTGTTTATTTTTTGTTTGGATGATATGTCCATGGCTGTCAATGGGGTGTTAAAGTTCCCTACTATAATTGTGTTTTTGTCAGTTTCTCCTTTTCGATCTGTTAGTAGTTGCTTTGTAAATTTTGGTGCTTCTTGGTTGGAGGCATATATATTAGTGTAATATCTTCTTGTATTGTCCTCTTTATCATTATAAAATGCCCATTTTTGTCTCTTACTATCTTTTTGATCCTGAAGTCTGCTTTGTCAAATATAAGTATGGCTACACCTGCTTTTCTCTGGGTGCCCTTTGCTTGGAGTATTGTTTTCCACCCTTTCACCTTGTGTCTGTGTTTGTCCTTGTGGCTGAGGTATGTCTCTTTTAGACAGCATAAGGTTTGTTTTTTTCTTTAATACAGTTTGCTACTCTGTGTCATTTTATTGGTTTGTTCAATCCATTTACATTAAGGGTGATGATTGATATATGAGGATTTCCTGTAGCCATTTTATCTTTTGTTTTCTGGTAGCTCTTTTTTTTTTTTTTTTTTTTTTTTTTTTTTTTTTTTTTTTTTTTTTTTTTTTTTTTTTGTATTGCTTTTTTGCTTTTTCATTCCCATTGATAATTTTAGTTTGATGTTATTTATGACTGTTTTTTTCTGTTTCATCTTCTTTTATTGTTATGTATCCCAGTTCTAAGTTATTTTTCAGTGGCTACCATCAACTTTATATAAAATAAAGTTTCATATATGCAGTGGTTCCTTTACTTAAGGATGTTTCTTATCTCCATTCTCTTTGGAAACTTAAGTCTTTACTTCCTCCCCTTTTTATATTTTTGTTGTTCCAGTTTATACCTATATACTTTTAGTTTCTGTTTCAGGTCCAATCGCCTCCTTCAGTGTTTCTTTAAATGCTGGCCTTGTGCTGGAGATTTCCTTCAGTTTTTGTATGTCTGCTAAGGTCTTTATTCCTCCTTCATATCTAAAGGATAACTTTGCTGGGTATAGGATTCTTGGCTGGTAATTTTTCTCCTTTAATATTTTGAATAGTTTGTTCCATCCCCTACTGACTTGTAGAGTTTCTGTTGGGAAATCTGATGAGAGTCTGATGGGCTTTCCTTTATAGGTTATGGTGTTCTTTGTTCTTGCTGCCTTGAGGATTCTTTCTTTGTCTTTGACATTTCAGTACAACATGCCTTAGAGAGGGTCTATTAGGATTCAAGTAGCTAGGGGTCCTGTTTCCTTCTTGGATTTGAGGTTCCAGTTCTTGCTGTATATTTGGGAAGTTCTCATCTACTGTTTGTCTGAGTAAATTCTCTTTGCCCATCTTGTCCTCTGCTCCCTCTGGAATACCTATTATTCTTATATTATTTTCTCTAATGGAGTCAGATAGTTCTTGTAGATATCTTTAATTTCTTTTAGCTTTTAGGTCTCTCTCTTCTGTGACATTTTCAAATTTTTGTCTTCAATTTCATTAAATCTTGCCTCCATAAGGTTAGATCTGCTTCCTATGCTAGCTCTTTCATTTTTCATTTCTTTTATTGTGTTCTTTATCTCCAGAATTTCTATTTGCATATTTTTCATAGATTCATTTTTTTTTCTGAGATCACTTAGCTCCTTCTGTGTACTCCATCAGCTTTTTCTGATCTCTTTGAATATTTTCTTAATTACAACCTTGGATTCTCTGTTATTTAGCTCATATAATTCCATACCTTCAAGTTCCTTTTCTGGAGATTTTTCTTTCTCTTCCTGATCTCCTTTGTTCAAAGGAGTATTCATCGCTGTTGGAGCATTTCGTTTCCTGGACATGAGGACTTTTCCCTTGGTAGATGTGAAGGTATCTTTCTTTTGCTTCCTAGCTGGTGTTAGTGTCTTATAATATTTTCTCTTATTTATTTCATTTTCTCACAGCAGGAGACTTTCTAGGAGGTGGGCTTCTCTTTGACTCAGTTGCCCTGGTCTCTGCATGCCTCCTCTTTGGGAAGGTATGGTGGGCATTGCTATTCTATGCCACCAAGATCCCACTGCTATCAGAAGCTGCCACACCTAGCTTCAGTGGGATAGGTGAGGGTGGGGCTTGTTCATAAAGGTGCAGGTCTTTTTGCATCACAGAGCAATGGTGCCATCCCTCTGCTGACTATAGCAGGAAGAGGGTGGGGTTTTTATGGAAAGGTGCAGGTCTAATTGCATCACAGGGTAATGGTGGCTTCCCTGCAGCAGCTCACTGAAGGCAGGCTGTGGGTGAGGTGGGAGGGGTGAGCCTTGGGATACAGCAATGGGAAGTAGCAAGGCTTCATGTCCAAGGCCACACAGTGCTTTCATTGGGGCCTCATCTCACTGAGGGACACTCTGCGCCTCAGCGCCAACACACTCCTTGTGTCAGAGCTCCAGCCACTGGAACACCCACCTCTGGCTCCAGTTCACAAACTTAATTGTCTGCCCTTATGTTTGATAGAAATAAAAAAAGGTAATGAAAAGCAGAGAGAGCTTTTGGGAGAGAAGCCTGGATATCCAAGGAAAGTATTTGAAACCCAAGACCCCTTTCCCATGCAGAGAAGCCCTCATTATCTGTGGAATGCTGGGAATGCCACCATGATGCAGCCAAATCAGTGAGTGGGTATTTTTAAGACTTATACGCTATGTCTGTCCTGCTGTCACGCCTTAAATCACAACACAGTATGTAATTACAGAATCTAGCATTTTAGTGGGAGTGAATAAGTCTGGAAAATTACCCAACCCAACTCATCCATTTTGAAGGCAGGGAAACTGAGGGTGGCTTTGTTAGAGGAAGTGCCTGGTGTAGGCTGACCATATGTACCATTTTAAATGAGACAGTACCACTTTTTTAAATTTCCCAAGTGTCCTGTCATTTTAAATAAATGTCAATTCTATCTCATTTTTAATTTTTGGTAAAAAGAAAAAAAGAAACTTAGGTTTTTTAATTTAATATAAGGCTTTATGTTAATCAATGTAGGCAGTAAACTATTAGTGTGATAAAAGAGAAGATTTTATTTACTTTATCAAGACAGGGCCAGGCTTCTTTTGTTTTTTTGTTTTTTTTTAAACTTCGTGTTTTTTTTAAGAATTTTTATTTATTTAGTTATTTTATTTATTTTGACAGAGAGAGAGAGACAGAGACAGAGAGATAACTGAACTGGGGGAGTTCCCAGTTCAGCATATGGTTCCGCACGGGCCGGGGCAGGATTCAATCCTCGGTCCCCAGCACTGCAAAGTGAGCGCTTAACCCACTGAGCCATCCCAGCTTCCCCTAGGCTTCTTGAAATAGCATTGATCAGATGCCATACCTTTGTTTGTCTGCAGTGATGGGGGATTCAAGAGGTTGTCCCTAAACCCCATTCAGCATGTCAGAACCAGGAAAATCTTGATTTAGGTAAACTACGTAATGGGTTGTTTTGCTTCCATCAGGTTAGGAGTGTGTGATGCAGTGATCATGAGTCTTGCTATTATTTCTATCATCGTTCTGCCCATAGAGATGCTTTCTGCCTTATATTCAATTTGATTCAGACTTCAGGTTCACATTTTGGTTCACCTGGCTGTAAGCTAGTTTTTTATTACAGTGGAACTCTATGGTGGGACATTAGCATATACCAGCTTGTTATAGCAATCAGGGTATATGTTTGTTTTCTTTTTGGTGTGTGTGTTTAATTTTTTGCAGAATAGCCACTGCAGTCCTGCATTACAGTGTTCAGTGTGGTATGCCATACAGATTGTTTATTACACATGTGATATTTCATATTTTATTGGTGTATGCAAAAGATCAAGTGTGTGTGTTCCAAACTTACATTATTTTAATTGAAAAAGATAATATTTCAGATACAGCTGCCAAACATACTGGAGATCTTTTAAACAATTTAGAGTTCAGAATAAGTGAACTGTTTGTAACTACTGATGTTAAAAAACAACTAGAAATGTTAGTTGGTCAGGAGAAATTAATGAGACTAAGTTTTTGAAGTATTAATAGTTGAGAATTTCCATGAAACCAACTTAGAATATATCAACAAATGAAAGTGCAGTGTAAAAAACATTGAGAAGTTCAAGTGGGTACTACTAAGGAAAACATCTGAATGGAAAGGAAAAAATACAGGACTGCCTAAATGAGGAACTCATCACACACACACAGAAACAGAAGAAACTTGTGTATTCCATCAGTGGATCTTCATAAAAACCTACAATTTTGGGATGGTTGGATACATAGAATAAAAAGAAAAAGCATTTCTGTATCTGATAGATGGGTAAAAATTTTCAAGACTTTTATTATATTGTAGGGCTAGGAAGTACAGCATCTACTGAAAGAATATTTTCTGTTATGAACAGTATGTGTTCAAAGGAGAAATCTTGATTAAGTGTTAAGACAATGAGGAATATATTAGTTGTAAAACAAAATCATGTCATGGAGTGTGAAAAGCTTTATTACAAGGTGTAAGAAGACTGAAATTTGCTGCATAAGGTTACTTCATCAAATAAATATTCATACTATGATAGTGGTGAAATACAGTGTTCCTCTGTGTCTACCTAAATTTTTGTATGAGTTCTGTTGCTGAAGAATAATCATTAGCTGTGGGCTGCAGCATGGCTCATCAGGTTGAACACTCATCTTGCAGCCCTGGGATCCAAGAATTGAATCACATCCCTGACCCACGTGGACCTTTATGCTGAAGTGGGGTGTACTCCAAATTCTGTTCTCGCCGTAATGAGCTTCTCATGTGGGAGGCCCCCAGTTCAGCTTCCACCCCAGGTGTGCTTCCGATGTAGGAGGCCCCCAACACACAGGGGCATGCCTCCCATGCAGGAGGCCCCCAGCCTGGTTCCTGTTCTGCGCAGCCCTGCACCCACCTGTGGAACAAAACTATATCAAAAACTAATATACAACTATGGAGACTGTGCTGGGCCCTCTTCCTTCTCTCTGTCTCTGCCTCTCTCTCTCTCTCTCACTCTCTCTCTGCCTCTCTCTCTCTGTTAAAAACAATAAACATAAATCTTTAAGAATAATCATTAGCTTAATATGTTCATATAATAAAACTTTTATTATCGTCTTACTTTTTCATGAATATGGTATATTACATAAGCCCATCCTATTTTTATCATCCCAAGATCCCATTTTTGTGTTAAGAAAACACGGTCAACCTAGCTTGGTGGCAAAGCTGGTGAGTGGTGGGCCAGCCTCAAAGCACCAAATACTAGCTCTCCTCTCTTCCCTGGATTTCCTATAAAGGCCCATAGCCCCACGCTGGGTTACTGCTCTTTGCCTTCATTATGGGCACTATCCTTTCAATCTCCCATAACCTGAAGTTCATGTGCTCTTCAGCCACTGGCTACCCTTTTCACTCTGTCATCTCTCAGAGTTGAGCTTTCTACCTCCATTACCATTACCATTTTATTCCTCTAGATTAGCTCAGTTTCTTATGAGAAACAAGAAAATTATTCCTGAGATGAATAAGGGAGACTTGTTAGAAATTAAAATAGACA
This sequence comes from Craseonycteris thonglongyai, assembly GCA_004027555.1. Classification (NCBI taxonomy): domain Eukaryota; kingdom Metazoa; phylum Chordata; class Mammalia; order Chiroptera; family Craseonycteridae; genus Craseonycteris; species Craseonycteris thonglongyai. The sequence goes on from PVKE010010928.1 coordinate 10,260, forward strand.
TGATACAGTGATTTAAATTATATTGACTCCCACACTAAATACTTTTCAATGTTCACTGTTTTCTGCAAAATATGCACTGGTGGTCAAATTCTGTCCAGCGGAATCAAGATAGCCCTATAAACAGAAAAGTAAGGAGCAATAGACACCTTTCTCAGGAAGTATATTATAGCTGGACCTTGGTTTCATCATCCTTAAAAAGTTTGTTGAGGTTTTTTTGGTCACAGAACATTTTTAAGGTTCCTCATAATATATAACTTCATGTAGTTTTCTAGCAAGATCAAGTCATGTCTTTAAGAAATGAAACTTTCCAGAAAGCACTTAATATTCTGCTAAATATTTACAGTTACTAGCATCAGGTTACAATGTCTATCTATTTTCAAGGCCCCATAAACATGCACACATCTCAAACATACACAGATACACAGCTACATTTCTATGCAATATGGGACTCAGAGCAAGGTTACAAAACTGAATTTCTCTGACAGCAGCCTTAGCTGCAGTTGAAATTTCAACATATGTTCATATTTTTAAAATAATTTAAGAGTCTCCAGGGGCATTGTATGTGGATTACAATATGACAGTAAATTAAGCTAATTAATGGTGACTTAATCATCTAGTAAGTCTTTAATTTTTCTCACTGTGTTGAAATCCCTATTGCTCCTGATGTTAGAGGTACTTAGACCAAAGTTTCAATATTTATTCATTTGACATATTTATTTATTTCCGTAACCTCCTTTTCTGCTTTTTTATTTTACTACTTCCCAGTATAGGTCACAGTTATTCACGCAGGTCTTGTTTTTTTGCACATTAGCTCAGTCAAATATACTTCTTCACCACTTTTTCTGAGTGACTCTATCCATTCTTCAAAGTTCAACTAAGATAAAAATTTTCTATAAAGCTCTCTCAAGTTTCACCCTGGACTGTATTTCCTCCACTTGTAAATCCCATGTAGGCTTTATATCTCCTCTGTGGCATAACCAAACTCTGTTCTGCACTATAATAGTTACATATATGTCTCTAGAGATTGTGAGCTTTTTGAGGTCAGAGAACATATATCACTTGTCACTTAATCCCAAAAAGCCTCTAGCTCAACATCTTCACACATTGAAAACAATTGTTTAATATCATTGATAACTAGCAATTCTTAATTTTACTTCATCTCTGGAAAACTGAAAAATTTTCAGGACACCCCATAGGCCTTTTGAAATGTACCTGTCCACCTTTTTCAGGGTTCTAGTGTTATTAATTACAGTTCATGAAGTTGGCAATCACTAGAATTTCCAGAAATCTATAATGTACAGTAATGTGAATATTATACTCTTACTTTCTGTACCCATACATTTTTATATATAAATTCATAAAAATTCAAACAAATATAAATATTCAAAAGAAGAATATGGTACAAAAAATCCATAAGCTAAAAACATATACCCTAAATAATATTACTCTCCAGAAATCTGACCCTCACTAGGGTTTTGTCTGTGCTATTGATCCCTGGTCTGAGATAAATCCCTTTAATGTTCAACAAATAGTTTTATATTAATCTTTTACTATAGCCAGGCTATCATTCATGTCACAATTGCTAGCTCCTCTTCTAAAATCTCATGTTGTTAACTATAGTAAGGCTTTCCACTTAACCATTAAATACAGTATCTGACAATTAAGTTCACAAATTCATCCTAGAAAAAGTACTACATACCTCATTGTTGAATATCACTATGGTCACTTTCAAAGTACTCCTCTTGGGAAGTATGTACCCATAACAGCACCTAGTCAATCATTGAAAACAATTTTGGAACTTTTTCTGAAAGGAACATCAGAGCCATTGTTGTGTTATTACCCTTGATGTCATGAATGTCATAAAAAATATCTTCCTTTTAATATTTCTTCTATCCTTGGGTAAAGAAGAAAGTCACTTGGGGCCAAATCAGTTGAGTAGGGAGTGTGTTCCAATACAATTATTTGTTTACTGGCTAAAAACTCACTTACAGACAACACCCTCTGAGCTGGTGCATTGTTGTGATATAAGAGCCATGAGTTGTTGGCAAAAACTTCAGATTGTTTTCATTTAACTCTGTCACCCAGGCTTTTCAGCACTTCCAACTAGTCAACTTAGTTGACTGTTTTCTCCAGTTGGTACAAATTCATAATGAGCAATCCCTTTGATATCAAAAAGGTAGCAACATCGTTTTAACTCTTGATTTGGACTGATGGAATTTTTTTGGTCATAGAGATTTGGCTGACTCTTATTGTACACTTTTATGCATTGCTTTAAAGTTGAATTTGTATGCCCATGTATTATCACTAGTGATAACATGGGTCAAAACATCATCTTGCCTCTCCAAATGGTCTTGGCAAACTTTAACTCTCTTTTGCTCTTGTTCACTAATGAGCTCTTCGGGATCATTTCTGCACACACTTTTCTCATGCCAAGATTTTCAATTAAGATTTTCCTAGTTTTCTCTATCAATGTTTACTGGTCTCTTATGTTTCTCACAGTCAGCTGATGATTTTGATGCACAATTTGATGACTTTTTGTAATGTTTTCTTCAGTTGTTCTTGTTGATGGCCACCCTGACCTCTTTGCATCCATGACATTTTCTCTCCCTCAAGAAAAATGTTTAATCCATTTGTACACTGTCATTTTCTTCATGGCATTATTCTCATTGACGAACATATCCCTGATTTCACTTCTACTCTTTCCATATTTAACAATAAATTTAACATTTATTTGTTGCTGTAATTCAAGGTCTGACATTCTTTCAATGGCATAAAAATACATGATAAAACAATAATAAACACTGCTCAGCAAGACACCATTACATGTTGACATGAACAAAGCTGTGAAACACTGACATACAGAGGTTATAGAACCTTACCAAGTTGTTTGTATAGTGCTGCTAACATAAGCACGTTGTGGCAAGTTCATTAAGTTAATTATCGGATCTCATTATATATTCATTGAGTACTTACTTTAGTAATGTTCTAGGTATTGGCAATATAACCATAAAAAAGAGGAAAAAAGGGTAATATTTTCAAAGCATATATTCAAACATGGAAGACTCAAAAATAATAACCAAGTAAATCATGTTGTGTGTTAGAAGGTGAAAAATTTTGAGGATAATATAATAGGCCATATCTCACACTGTACACAAAAGCCTAACTGAAGTAAACCGTAGAGTTTAATAAACAGCTTATACTATAAAACTATTAAAAACACAAGAATAAATCTTTATAATTTTGAATCAAGCAGTAATTTCTTATCTATGACATCAAAAGCACAATTGGTAAAAGAGAAGATAAATAAACTGGACTTCATCAAAATTTTGTGCTATAAATGACACTATCAAAAAAGTGAAACATTAACCCACAGACTGGAAGAAATTATTTGCAAATAATTCATCTAATATAGAGTACCTATCCAGAACATGAGGGCAAGCTGATAAATTTTCCTGCATTGTAATAGCTCATTACATTAAACATATCTGTAAATAACCATTTCTGTGTAGTCTCATGCTATCTCCCCTCCATCATTCTTGACCTTGGATGCATAGATGCTTATAGTTCTCACCCACTGCATATCTGAGTTGAAGAGTATACAGATATTTGGTTTAAACAGCATGTTGTTACTGAATTATTAACAGAGGAAAAATTTCCTTCAATTGAAATTCACAGATGAGTGTAAGCTATTTGCGGTGATCAGTGTGTTAATATGAGTGTGATAAGATGCTGGTAAGGTGGTTCCAAGCTTTAGAGATGGAACAAGCAGACTTAAGAGACAAATCATGAAGTGGAAAGCATATGACTGCACTTGATGAGCTTCATCAAGATCATGTTGAAGAACTTATATATAAAAATTGTCACGTCAAACAAAAAAATTGCTGGTAAATTAAAAGTTTCTAATGAGAAAATGAGATACAGTATTAGTCTTCTTGGATTCTTACAAGTTTGTTCCAGGTGGGTACTGTGCATGCTGATGAAATTCAAGCTGGAAGAGTTTGCATTTCTCAGAAATTCCTGAAACAAATTGAAAAATAAGGTGAGGACTTCTTAAAGATAATTAATACAGGTGATGAAATGTGGGTCCATCATTATGACCCTGAGAACAAAAGGCAGTCAATAGAATATGGCCATAAGGGATCACCTCAGTCAAAAAGTTCAAAACTCAGGCCTCAGTTGAGAATGTCATATTGACTCTTTTTATCTAATCATTCTTCCATTTCAAAGTGCAATGGGTTAAAAATGTAAGAATATGTGTGTGCAAGGTCAAGACTGATGGAGTCATACCATGTGACTATATAGAACTAGCTATAGTTAGATATATCTAATATAAGAAAAAATATTACAGTAGAGGCAAAATTTATCAGCCTGCCCTCATATGAGTATAGTATTTTTATAATACAATAATAAAGTGATAAGTAACCCAATTTTAAAATAAGCAAAATGTGCAAATAGGTTCTTCTCCAAAGCAGGTATGCAAATAGCCAATTAGCACATAAGAATATGTACATCATTAGTCATTAGGAAAATACAAATCAAAACCACAGTAAGACAACCACTTTACACCTGCCAGCCTGGCTATAATAAAAAAGAAAGATAATAACATGTGTTGGCAAGAATGTGAATAAATTGCAAACATTGTGCATTGTTGATAGAAATGTAAAAAGGTTCAGTCACTTTAAAAAACAGTCTGGCAATTACTCAAAATGTTAGACATAGAGTTACTGAATGACCTAGTAATTCCACTCATTGATATACATCCGTAAGAACTGAAAACATATGAGGGCTGACCAGAAAAAAATTCAGCTATTGTCAATATAACGAGAACTGTTACATGGCTGGATATTTTCTGGACAGCCCTCATATATCCACACAAATATCTATACAGGGATGTTCATAGCAAAAGTAGTCATAATAGCCAAAATGTGGAATCAACACAAATGTTCATAAATTAATGGGTGGATAAACAAAACTATGGCATTTTATTCAATTACAAAAATGAATAAAGTATTGATACATGCCACAAATGGTGAATCTCTAAAACATTATGCTCAGTCACAGAAGACCACATATTGTATAATTCTATTTATATGATATGTCTAAAATAAGCAAATATACAAATATAAAAATATACTCAGTATCATTTAAGTTGCAATTGAGATATACCCTCTTTTATGAAAACTTTGCTGACTGAAGCAGATGATCTGGCAGTATCTTTTGGCATCATATCGAACTACTGACTAGAATATAAGTTCTAAGAGGGTAGAAACAAAAATTGTCTACCTTGTTCTCTGATATATCCCCAACACCTAGAACAGTGCTTAGCCTAAAATAGGGTTCAATAAACTCTTATTGCATGATTGAAAAAATAAATGTTTATATTTGGTAACAAAAAAATAAGATCAGAAAAAATAATAATATGGAACTAAAGGACAATTATAACTTTATGATATTTTACATGAAATATTACAAGTTTTGATCTTTGTTTTCTAGGTATAAACATTTTTTTCTCCTAATTACCTGTAACTTAAGGCAAATTATACTCTTGTAAGCAAAATTAAAGATTTATATTTTATTTCCTTCCTAATCCTTCTAAAATTTCAGATACTTTCAACTAGTTCGTATGTGACCACATTTAAAGGTATTGCCTCTTTTTTTTTTTAATATATTTTTTATTTGTATTTATTTATTTATTTTGACAGAGGAGAGAGAGAGAGAGAGAGAGAGAGAGAGAGAGAGAGATACAGAGACAGAGAGGGAACTGAACTGGGGGAGCTCCCAGTTCAGCATAGGGTTCCGCACGGGCCGGGGCCGGGATTTGATCCTCAGTCCCCGGCGCTGCAAAGTGAGCGCCTAACCCACTGAGCCATCCCGGCTTCCCCAGGTATTGCCTCTTGAATTCATGTTTTCCTCTTTGAAAAGAGCTTCTACACCTAACTGAACTGCTATACCAACAGAAAATTTAAAAATTTTGTATTGCTAGAAAATGAAACAGATAACATCTGTTGTGAAAAAAACTAACTCCAAATTCTGGATCAGCAGGAGAACCCCCTCTCCCCCACCACCAAAATTCAGAATTTATTTATAAAAAACTGTGTATTTAGTTTTCTTTCTTTTTTTTTAATTTTATAAAATAATTACATATTGAAACTTCAGTCATCTTCAACATACTTGCCATTTGATACAATATACTTATCAAGATGGTTTTTCACTGCACAAAATAGTTTTTGAACTCTTTTTTTGTTTAAATCCTTTTTAGTGCCTCTGCTATTTTTTGTTTCACTTCTTCCACATTGACAAACCTTTTCCTTTGAGGACGTTTTTCATTCAGAGAAACAAAAAGAATTTGCTTGGGGTAAGAAAAGGTGAATATGGAGGGTGGAGCATGAGGGTCATGCCATTTTGTTCAAAAACTTTTGAACACTCAGCGCAGTGTTGGAAGATGCATTGCCATGCTGCATGTTCATATAAATTACCCATCATGAAATGGGCAAATACATTGAAAAAGTTGCAAAAAATTTGTTTCACTGAATCCAAATGCAGCCTCTCACAATAAAGTTGGCACACAGACACAGATGGGGTCCTAAAACACTCACCTAGAGGGGGAAGCCTGTACTACAAGGGACCTGCCCTCCATATGATAATTCTGTTTTTGTTTGTTTGTTTGGTCTCCATTTATATTTCCATTTTTGTTTTTTCTTACTTTAGTTTTTCCCTATTCCACAAAAAAATATGAGAGGCCTAGCACTCACTGTAATAATTTTTGTTTTCTTTTTCTCCTTAATTTCTGTCTGGGAAGGTAACATTGGACATCACTTTTAAACCTACTTCACAGGTCAAAATATACTATAATCAAAGATGTTTTTTAATGCCTGGTGATATCTGTTCATAGTCACCAAAATGCTAACCTGAAAATAAAAAAGCCTTTCAGAGTAAAAGACAAGCATTTATTTTAGATCAATTAAAATAGCTATTTAGAAATCATTAGTTTATGCAAAAGCCAAAATAATGTCTTAATTAGATGACAAAGTAATGAATATTTATGAAAAATAAAAGGTGAACAATTACATCAGTAGAAATAAATTATTTCGATTGGTGCAAAAATCAACATAATGAGGTTAATTAAACATTTTTTAAATTTTTCAATCTGGTAGTCATATAACTGCTTTCTTGTTATCTTTGCAAACAGTTGTTTTTCAAGCTACAAAGTTGCGTAGGCCCAATCCAAAGGTTATTTTGCCCTACTTTTAACATTTCGAGGTTTAAGGCATAAGACATTTCCTCTGACATGGCAGCTCTGGCTTCATTTTAATGTGACTCTGTTTATCTTATTGTCTACACATTTCTTCCTCAATTATGTTTGTAAAAAGGCAATTTTCTCATGTTAAAAGGAGGTTTTACCCCATTCACCTTTGTGCCCTTAGTACCCATGGCAATATAATGCCTAGCACACAATACCTACTCAACAATTATTGAGTGAATTAATTAAACAGGAAATAGAAAGACTAAAAATAATTTTGACCCACTATCCTCAATGAATACAGTATTTATCAGATCTCGATAGTCAATGCATGCTCTTTGCAGACATCTTCAGTAACCAGGCAAGTCTTCTTGAACTATATTTTGCCCTGCCTCTGACAGGAATGCTACTAAGGATCATGAGGAGACCTAAACGTAGAGGAGAATCTAATTTTTACAGTCAGATCTTACTTTCACCCACATGTAGCCACTTTAAGCCACAATTACATGTTTAAAGGTGGCCCAGCATCTCAAAAAACCTGATGGTACAATAGATTAATTTGCATTAAAATACATACTCAGATCCAATCATACAGACAAATATTTGTGTGCTTTAAATAAAGAAAATTAATAAATTAAGGTTTTTTTTCTATTTTTTTACTATTGTTTTCAAATAAGTTTGTGTTTGCATGTATTTTGGGTACCTTCCATTTATACAAATAAAATGTTTTTTGTTTGATCATATGGGCAACTTTATTGGTTAAGCCTTTATATAACATTACTCATTCTCTTTCCTTTGAGTAACAGTACCATGGTTTTGTTCAGAAACCATATGGCTATTTCCAATCCATAATACATAGGTTAAGTTCAAAGACCACTGGTACCTCTTTGGGTAATAGCACAAGTGTAGACACATGATCCCATTCTGGCCAATGAGAACCTTTGTCTTACTAGCCGTAGTGATCAGTTCAGGGGTGAGTATATGACCCATCTTAGTAGAAAATCTGTTTCAAGACTTCTACTGGTTTTACTTGGAAAGAGAAAGCCCCTTACCACTGACGTTGCCCTGCTAAGAATCCCAGAAGATCAACTTCATGTTGAACAGAAAAGAAAACAAAGAAGTGTTATTCTATGATTGCAAGAAACCTGTGTCAGTTCAGACCATCATCCATCTATTGTTCATAGTTTCTCTACCCCACTTTTGAAACATAGTCTTTGCTTAAAACCACTAATGATGCAAACCTAAAACAGCTATTTCAAAGAGACCTTGTTCTAAATGAGATTCTAATAGCTATCTCTCTGAATTGTTTTCTACTAGTCCTAATGCAATCCAACAAGTTTCATTAACTTTTCACTTCTGACAAATCCACACCTTCCTATCTATTGTAAATATATATGCTTTGCTCTGATCATGGAGTATTTTTTTAACCACTCCATCACAACAGATCCTGAGTGCTTTCAGCAGTTTGTTCTAAGCACAGTGGACAGAGCAGCCTGGCCATTGAGAGCTTAATGATGAGACAAAATATACCAAAAGATAGTTTGAGACTGGAGAACCTTGAATGTCAAGTAGACAGTTATTGTGAGGAAATAATCAACCAAGCTAGTAACTTAGGAGGCTCCTGAGTTTCCCTCATCCCATAGATAACCCAAATGCACATCTATGCATGGAGCACTTTCCCCTGAAAGAAATACAGAATAATTTAATAATTTCTATATATCAAATGAATGAGAAAATACCCACATTAAAACAGCTTCTACCTGAGGGCCAGACTTCAAATTTAGCTTGGATCTAGTGGCTGTTTGAAATTATTCCCAGAGACCACAAAAGCCAGCAGACACCTCCTCTGTACTCTCTCTCCAGCATGCTCCAAAAGTAAAACCAAGTTACCAGTACTTCCATGGAAGGAGCTTGTACATCCATTTAGTATTTCATCTATTGTGCTACCACCCAAGAGACAGAATCCTGATCACCTGGCTCTGAAAGTTAAAAGGACTTGCAGCAAACAAACAAACAAACAAAAAACAGTTCTTAATGAGAATAAGAGCACATCCCCTCTCTCGTAGCTATATAACTGAGCCAATTACAGAAGGTACAGTTTCTCCCTGGGAGGGGCTAACTACATATCTTCTCAACTGTTGCCTGAAGGCACAACTTCTAACTACCTTACATATAGTTTCTAATTACAATCTTGCCTTTGAGACACTGATAGGTCTTAGAACACCCTTAACTACTAGTAGTCAGTAAGAACAAACAAAGCAGCTGGACAATCACAAGGTTTGAGAGACAGTGAGGAGCATGAGCCAGACTAATTGATGAGGTTTATCTCATACATAAGACCACTAAGATAGGAGTGGGTGGCTGTTTTATCTAATGCATAAAAAAAAAAAATAACAGAAAGTCAAGAAGAGTAAAGAAATAAAAGAATATATGTTTCAAACCAAAGAATATAAATATCTAAAAGCAAATATTAATGAAATAGAGATAAGTGATTTTCCTAATAGAGTTCAAAATAACAGTTATGAAGATGAATACCAATGAATGAACAAATTGAGAATTACAACAAAAAGATAGAAAATATATAAAAGTACCAAAAATATATCACAGAGCTGAACAATACAATAACTGAATTGAAAAATTTAATAGTGAGGTTTAACAGCAGACTAGAACAGAAGGAAAAAAAAATAGTGAGCTTGTATACAAGGCAGTGAAACTCACCCAATAAATGCAGCAAAATTAAACAGTGAATAAAAATAAGTAAAGACAGCTTAAGTGACCTATAGCACTCCATGAAATAAATGAATATATGTGTAAAAGAGTTCCCAGAAAAAGAAAAGAGAAAGTAGCAGAAACTTATTCATAAAAATAATATCTGGGAAGCTGGGATGGCTCAGTGGGTTGAGCGCTCACTTTGCAGCCCCAGGGACCGAGGATCGAGTCCCGGTCCCGGCCCCGGCCCATGTGGACTCATATGCTTAACTGGGTAGTGCCCCAGTTCAGTTCTCACCAGGGTGAAGACCCCGGCCCAGTTCCTGCCCTGTGCAGCCTCATTCCCACCTGTAGAATGAAACTATATGGAAAAATGAGTGATGTGCAACTGTGGAGACTATTCTGGGCCCTCCCCCTTCTCTCTGTTTCTGTATCTCTCTCTCTGTCAAAAACAATAAAAATAACTTAAAAAAATAAAATAAAAAATAATATCTGACAACTTTTCTAACTTGTGAAAGAAAGACATCCAGATCCAGGAAGTCAAAATATTCTAAACAAGATGAATTCCTAGACACATTATAATTAAATTGTCAGAAATTGCAGACAAGGAGAAATTCTTTTTTTCTTTTTAATTTTGTTGTTTTTGAAAGACAGAGACAGAAACAAAGGGAGACAGAGAGAAGGTAGAGGGCCCAGAGCAGTCTCCATAGTTGTACATCATCAGTTTTCATCATGGTTTTGTTCCACACAGGTGAGCAGGGGGTGTGCAGGGCAGGAACTGTGCTGGGGGCCTTCTGCATTGGAGGCATGACCCCTCAAGCTAAGGGCTAATCCGGGTGGTGAGAACTAAACTGAGGACCTCCTGTAGGAGAAGCACATCCCAGCTCAGCATATTGGACTGCATTGGTTGGGGCCAGGGTTCGATCCTCAGTCCTTGGGGTTGCAAAGTGAATGCTTAACCTGCTGAGCCATCCCAGCTTCCCCAAGGAGAAATTCTTAAAAGCAACAACAAAAATAGCAACTTCTTACATACAAGTAAACTCTCATAAGACTATCAGCAAATTTTACAGCACAAACGTGCAGGCAAAAGAAAGTGGCATGTTATACTCAAAGTGCTGAAATAAAAAACTGCTAACCAAGAACATTCTACTCTCACCAAAGTTGTGAGTACAGATAAACAACAAATAATGAAGTATGTATATCAATATGAGAGGTGTTGAAATGAGCTTATTCATTGAGAAATAAAAGGATGCTAACTATAATAATAATAGAAAACATATTAAAATATAAACTCACTGGTAAACATAACTATACAGCCAATTTCTGAAAACTCTAATGTGGTAAGTTGTGGGCAAATAAGTTATAACTCTAGTAAGAAAGTTAAAATATATAATTATTAAAAATAAATACAATAATCTGCAATATCCTATTATAATTTGTCAATAAATATATAATGTAAAAAGATGTAAGTTGTGAGACAACAATATAAAATAGAGGCACTATACTCATCAGCATGCTGTGTACTCATGGTAGCAACTTAAACGCTCCAGGGTCTTCCTACCTTTACTTTTTTAATTATTAAATTTATTGTGGTGTCAACAATTAGTAAAAATTACATAGGTTTCAGATGTACACTTCTAAAATACATCGTATATTTGTTGCATTATGTGTTCACCAACCAGAGCCACTTTTGTTCCATCACTGTATATTTGAGTCCTCCAACCTCCTCTACCCATCTCCCCCACTGTCTCCAGGTAACCACTAAACTATTGACTGTGACCATGGATTTTCATTTCTTTTTTGCACTGCTTTATGTTCTAAATATGAGTAAAGTCATATGGTTTGTGTGTATTTTTTTTTTCTGTTTGGTTTATTTTGCTTTACATGATGATCTCAAGGTCAATCCATGTTGTTATTAATGACTATATTTTATCTTTTCTTATGGCTTAGTAATATTGCACTGCATAAATTTACAACTTCTTTATCCAGTTATCTACTAAAGGATACTTTGGCTGAATCCACGACTACTGTGAATGGTGACGAAATGAACATTGGAGCACATATATCTTTGAGAATTAAGTTTTACATTTTGGGGCAGTAGATGCCCAGAACAAAGATTGCCAGGTAAAATGGTAACTTTATTCCTTACTTTTTAGGAAAACTCCATATTGTCCTTCATAACCGGTGTGCCAGTTTGCTCTCCCACCAGCAGTGTACGAGGGTTCTTTTTTCTCCACAACCTCTCCAACACTTGTTATTCTTTGTCTTGTTTTTTTTTAATTTATTTTTATTGGTTTTGACAGAGAGAGAGAGAGAGAGAGAGAGAGAGAGAGAGAGAGAGATACAGAGACAGAGAGAGAACTGAACTGGGGGAACTCCCCAATTCAGCATATGGGTTCACACGGGCCGGGCCGGGATTCGATCCTCGGTCCCTGACGCTGCAAAGTGAGTGCTTAACCCACTGAGCCATCCTAGCTTCCCCTGTCTTCTTGATAATAGCCATTCTAACAGCTTTAATGTGGGATCTCATTGTGATTATGATTTTGCTTTGCATTCTTCTAATAGATAGAGAAGTTGAGCATTTTTCTTCTATATAACTGTTGGCTATTTTTATCTTTGTGGGAGAAGTGTCTGTTCAGGTCCTCTGCCTTTTTTTTTTTTTAATTGGATTGTTTGATATTTTTGTTGTTGAGTTGAATGAGTTCTTATATATTTTAGGTATTTGCCCCTTATCAGAAGCATTGTTTACAAATATTTTCTTCCATGTAGGTGGTCCACTCTTTGCATTTGATGGTTTCTTTTGCTATGCAGAAGACTAATTGAAATAGAGAACAAAAAAAAAAAATAAAAAAAATAATGCAACAAGGAGCTGGATCTTCACACACACACACACACACACAAAATTGATAAAATTGAAAAACCCCTGGTTAGACTGACTTTGTTTGTTTGTTTGTTTGTTCATTTTTGTTCTTATTCTAGTTCTTTAAGATGTGATGTTAGGTTGTTTACTTGTGATTTTTCTTGTTTCTTAAGCTAGACCTGTAGTAATATAAATTTCCCTCTTATTGCTGCTTTTGCTTCATCCCATTAATTTTTTTTAATTTCTAAAAAGATCTATTTTATTGTTTGAGAGAAGGTGAGAGACAGAAATAGAGAGAAACAGAGAAGGAGGGAGGGACCAAAGTAGTCTCCATAGTTGTACATTATTAGTTATGACATAATTTCATTTCATAGATATGGATATGGGGACATGTGGAGCAGGCACCAAACTGGGAGCCTCCCCTTTGGGAAGTGAAAACCTTTGCCCCTGAGCCAAATCATTACCGGTTGTGCCACAGTTCAGCATATGAGGTTTGCATGACCTGGGGCCAGGAATCAAACCCCATACCTCATGATTGTGAAGCAAGTGCTCACATGTTGAGTTATCCCATGATCCCCTGTATCCCAGTAATTTTGATGTGTTGCGAATTCATCATCTATAGTTTCTATGTATTTTTAATCTCTTATTTGTTCTTTGATATAGTCATTTTTTAATAATGCATTTTTTAATCTCCACATGTTGTTTCTTTTTGTTTTTGCGATCTTTTTTGTAGCTGATTTCCAATTCAAAGCTTTGTGGTCAGAAAATATACTTGGTATTATTTCAAATCTTCTTAAATTTGCTGAGGCTAGCTTTGTAACTCAGTATACAGTCTATTCTTAAGAATGTCCCATGTGCACTAGAAAAGGATATATAGTTATATGATGTAGAATGAAATGTTCTGTAACTGTCAATTATGTTCAATTGTTGTCATGTATCATTTAAAGCTTATATTTCCTTATTTATTTTCTATTTTTTGTTCATGGCTGTCAAGGGGGTGTTTAGGTCACCTACTATAATTGTGTTTTTATCAGCTTCTCCTTTTATTTCTGTTAGTTGTTTTATAAATATTGGTGCTTCTTGGTTGGGGCATATACATATTGATAAGTAGCATGTATCCTTGTTATATTGTCCCTTTTAATGTTATAAAATGTCCATTTTTTTCTCATATTATCTTTTTGATCCTAAAGTCTGATTCATCAGATATAAGTATGGTTACACCTGTTTTTCTTTATGTGCCATTTGCTTGGAGTATTGTCTCCACTCTTTTACTCTGAGTTTGTATTTGTCCTTGCAGCTGAGGTGTGTCACTTGGAAGCAGTGTAAGGTTGGTTTTATTCTTTAATCCATTTTGTTACTCTGTCTTTTTATTTATGAGTTTAAATACATTTACATTTAGGGTAATGATTGATATATGAGGATTTGCTATTGCCATGTTATCTTTTTTTTTCTTCCAGGTAGCTGTTTGATTTAGTTGTTTCTTTGTTTTTATTCTTTGTCAGTCATTTTAGTTTGGTGGTGTTTTGTGCTTTATGATTTTTTTTCCCTCTATTTTCTATCTCTTATTTTTTTTCTTGTCTCAGTTCCAAATTCTTTTTTGACTAGTTACCATGAACTTTATATACCTTGAGCTTCACATGTGCAGTGGTTCCTTTTCTTTTTTTTTCTTCTTTTTTTTTTTTTTGAACTGCACTGGGGGCCTCACCGCATTTGGGAAGCACACCCCAGTTCAGCATGTGGGTCTGCCTGGGCCAGAGCCGGAATTCGATCCTCGGTCCTCAGGGCTTCAAAGCGAGCGCTTAACCCGCTGAGCCATCCTGGCTTTCCCTGGTTCCTTTTCTTAAGGATTCTATTTATATTCATTGTCTTTGTAAGTTTAAACCTTTACCTCCTCCTTTTTTGTGTTCTCCCAAGTTACCTTTATGTATTTTTAGTTTGTGTACCAGATCCTTCAGTATTTCTTGAAATGCTGGCCTTGTGCTGGAGAATTTCTTCAGTTTCTGTATGTCTGAAAAGGTCTTTATTTCTCATTTGTTTCTAAAAAATAACTGCTGGGTATATGATTTTTGGCTGGTAATTTCTCTCCCTTGATAGTTTGAATACATGATTCCACTTTGTCCTGGCTTGTAGAGTTTTTATTGGGAAGACTGATGACAGTCTGATGGGCTTTCCTTTATAGGTTATGGTGTTCTTTTCTCTGGCTGCCTGAGGATTCTTTCTTTGTCTTTGGCCTTTGATATCTTCAGGTATAATGTGCCTTGGAGAAGGTCTGCTAGAATTCAGGTATCTAGTGGTCCTGTTTTCTACTTGAATTTGAGGTTCCCATTCTTTCCATAAATTCAGGAAGTTTTCATCTACTATTTTTGGAACAAATCATCTGTGTCCATCCCATCCTCTGCTCCTTCTGGAATAACTATTATTCTTATGTTGCTTTTTCTACTGGAGTAAAATAGTTCTTGTAGAGATCTTTTATTTCTTTTAACTCTCAGATCTCTCTCTCTTTTTTCTTCTGAGAACTTTCTGTATTTCTATATTCAGTTTCACTATTTCATCCATCTGGTCAGCTCTGCCTTCTATGTTAGCTATTTTTCATTTATTGTGTTATTTACCTCCAGAATTTCTACTTGATTCTTTTTTATAGTTTTACTTTCTATGTTAAAGTATCCCTTTTGCTCAGAGATTTCATTTCTGAGAATCTTAACTGCTTTTCTCTACTTAGCTGCCTTTATTTTTTATCTCTTTGAGTGTTTTCAGAACTATAATCTTGAATTCTGTGTCATTTAGCTCATATATTTCCCTGTCTTTAAGTTATTTTTCTTGAGATATTTTTCTTTTCCTTCAAGGCAGTTTTGTTCCTTAAGTTATTCATTGCTGTTGGAGTGTTTCTCTTCCTGGTCATAAAGACTTCTTCTCTGGTGGACATAAAGAGGCCTTTCTTTCACTTCCCAATTGGTGTTGCTGCAGCATCTTATAATATTTTCTCTTGGTTATTCGGTTTACTCACATTGGGAGACTTCCAAGGAGGTTGGCTTCTCTTCTTCATTTCAGTCACCTTGGTCTCTGTGCACCTTATCTTTATATGGTGGTTGTTGGTATTCTGTGCCTCCAAGAGCCCACTGCTGTCAGAATCTGCCGCTCCTGTACTTCACAGTTTTCTTGGATCCCTCTGCCAGCATCATTGGGAAGAATAAGGCCAAGTTAGGTAGAAAAGGCACAGGTCTGTTTATTGCACAGGGCAGTGGCATCTGTCTGCATGCAGGTACTGGGTGGACCTGGGTGGGGTGAGCCTTGGGAGAGAAAAAGGAGAAGAAGCCAGGCCTGTGTCCAAAGCCACATGCCATTTCAGCTAGGGCTGTGCCTCATCCAGGGCCATGCTTTGCATCTGCCACTGGTATTTTAGCCACCAGCACTCTGATTACTGGACCCATCATCAGGCCACTTGCTCCTCACTCCGGCTGCAGGCCCTGCTTTCCAACCACAGGCCCTGCTTTCCAACCACCTACTCCACTCCAGCAGCTGGTTCTGTACTTCAGCATCTTGCACTGCTCTCAGGCTGCTGGTGCTACTCTTTGGCCTTTCCCACCAAGATATGGCTGCCTGTGCCGTACTATGGCTGCTGTCTCTGCACTCCTGCCACCCATACTATGCTACATCTGCCCAAGCTCTGCTCTTGCCATCTGCCCCATGCTCTGACTGACCTGGCCTCCACTCTTGTCCATCCTTGGTCTCCAGCCCATCTGGACTCATAATGAGCCTCAGCCCATGCTTCCAGACTCTCACCTCAGACCATGCTTCCAGACTCTCACCTCAGACAGTCCTCTGCCAGTCTCTGGGTTGTACTCCCTGGCTTGTACTCCCTGGCTTGTCTCCACAATGCCCCCTTCCCTTTTCTCTCACTCATCTTCTTTTCTCTGGCCTATACATATTTTCTTGTTATGAGTGTGTTTCTCAGCTGAGGCTGTGTGTTGCTTAGGGATTTCCTTGTTGAATTTTAGTTTAATTTGTTGTTCTTTTCAGGAGATGTTTCAAACATCTCTTTTCTGCTATCTTGATGATGTCTCCCTTTTTGTCACTTATAAAATTTGTGGTCACTTTCAAACTGAAGTAACTTTTTTTTATGTTTTTATCTCCTTTAACATCTATGGTTTCAATATTCTTTCTGTCTTTTAGTAATCTTACTCACAATTTTGTATACTTTTTATTTGTCCTGTTTCAGATAAAAAAGCACCTATCAGCATTTCTTGTAATGCAGATCTTGTGGTGAATTTCCTCACTTCTCTGTGGAAAAGTATTGATTTCTCTTTCATATCTACAAGTTAATTTTGCTGGACATATTATTTTTTTGATGGTGATTTCTCTCTTTTAATAATTTGAATATTGGATTCCACTCTTTTCTAGTTTGTAAGATTTCTTCTGAAAATTTGTTGATAGTCTAATGTGATTTTCTGTATAGGTTAGTGTTGTTGTTCTTCTGGTGGCCTTGAGAATTATTTTTTTGTCATTAATTTTTGACAGTTTTAATATAATGTGCCTCGGAAATAGCCTTTTGGGTTTAGATAAATAAGTGTTCAGTTATCTACGACTAAAGGATCCAGTTCTTTTCATAGCTTTGAGATGTCCTTATCAATTACTTGTTTAAATGTCTATCTGTTCCCTAATATCACCCTTCTCTTTCTGGTATACCCATTTTCTTGTTACAGTTTTTATCAACTATATAGTTAACATACAATATAATATTAGTTTGGGGTATATGCCATAATTATTCAATATTTATATACCTAAAAAAATGATCATCATAAGTACAGCAACTATCTGACACCACACTATGCTATCACAATATTATTGACTGTATTACCTATGCTGTATATTACATTTCTATACTGTATTTTTTATATCTGGAAATTTGAACTTTTTGTTCCCTTTCATTCCTCCTCACCCCCTACACACACACACACACACTTTTTAAATATTTCAACTAAAGTTGACATTCGCGGAAGCCGAGATGGCTAAGTGGGTTAAGCACTCACTTTGCAGCGCCAGGGACCGAGGATTGAATTCCGGCCCCAGCCTATGCAGAACCATATGGTTCCCCCAGTTCAGTTCTCTCTCTGTCTCTGTCTCTGTATCTCTCTCTCTCTTTGTCAAAAAAATTAATAAATAAATAAATAATAAGTTTAAAGTTGATATTCAGTATTATTTTATATTAATTTAAGGTGTATAGTGTAGTTGTTAGACAATTCATAATGTAAAAGTGTTCCCCCTACTCATCTCACACTATACGTAGTTATTATCATTTCATTGACTATATTCCTTATGCTTGACTTTACATCCCCATGACTATTTTATAAGTACCAGTTTGTACTTTTCAATTATTTTACCTTTTACATCCTGCCTCCCAACCCCCTCTCATCTATCACCCCAATAATTCTAATACCCACCTGACATCATACATAAGTATTATAATATTATTGACTATATTTTTATGTTATAGTCAACATCCCTATAATACTTTGTAACAACTAATTTGTGCATAATATCTTCATCTTTTTTCACCCACACACCTAATTCTCCTACCACCTGACAAACGCTGAAATGGTTTCTATATCTATAAGTTTGTTTCTGTTTTGTTTGTTTATTTTGTTCTTTTGATTCTACTTATCAGCAAAATCATGTTACATCTGTATTTCTCTGTCTGACACACTCCATTCACCACAATACCCTCTAGTTCCATTCATGCCACCACAGAAGTTAAGAACCCATTTTTTTCCCCATGGCCAAGTTATATTTTATTGTATATATTTACCACTTGCTCTTTATCTATTTACCAACCAATGGACACTCAGGCTGCCACCACATCTTTGCCATTGGAAACAATGAACATATGGAGGCAAACATTTCCCTCAAATAAGCATTTTGGGTTTCTTTGGATAAATACTCAGAAATGGGATTACTAGGTCTTTCTTTTTCTCTTGTTATAGACTTTACTTTAAAGTCTATTGAGCCTGTATAAATACTACCACCTCAGCTTTTCTAAGGTTTTTGTTTGTTTCTTTGTTTCTTTGCTTGTCTGTTTCCATTTTCAAAAACTAATATCTTTTCTATCCCTTTAATTTTTTTTTAAGATCTATTTTTATTGTTTTTGACAGAGAGAGAGACAGAGAGAAGGGGGAAGGCCCAGAGCACTCTCCGTAGTTGAGCATTAGTTTTCCATATAGTTTCATTCCATAGGTGGGTGTGGGGTTGTGCAGGGCAGGAACTAGGATGGGAGCTTCCTGCATAGGCCCCCAGCAAGAACTGAACTGGGGGCACACCCCAGCTCAGCATGTGGGTCTGCATGGGCCAGAGCCGGGATTTGATCCCTGGTCTCCGGGGCTGCAAAATGAGCGCTTAACCCACTGAGCCATCCCAGCTTCCCCTTCCCTTTAATTTTTTGCCTGTGTGTCCTTTAATCTGAAGTGAGTCTCTTGCAGGCAAAACATGTAAGGGTTTTGTTGTCTTATCCATTCAGCCCTCTACTATTTTTATTGGAAAATTTAATCCATTTACACTGAAATAAATTATTGATAAATATGTAGCTATTGCCATTTTATTATTCATATTTTTTTCTTTTTTTATTGTTTTTATTGACAGAGAGAGAGATACAGAGACAAAGAGAAGGAGGAGGGCCTAGAACAGTCTCAATATTGTACATCATTGGTTTTTCCATATATTTTCATTCCACATGTGGGTGTGGGGTTTCACAGGGCAGGAACTAAGCCAGGCTCTCACCCCCTTGAGAACTGAACTGGGACACTCCCCAATTCAGCATATGAGTCTGCATGGGCTGAGGCCCGGATTTGATCCTCAGTCCTCAGGGCTGCAAAGTGAGTGCTTAAGCCACTGAGCCATCTCAGCTTCTCCTTGTTTTTGTTTTCTGACTTAAAGAAGTTCCTGTAAATTTTTGTACTACTAGTTCATGGTGATGAGCTACTTTAGATTTTTTTTTTTTTTTTTTTGGTCTAGAAAGCTCCTTATTAGTCTTTCCATTTTAAATGATAGTCTTGCTGGATAGTGTACACTTGGTTGTAGGTTTCTGATTTTCATCATGTTTTAGTGAGGGTCACTCTCACTCACTAACATGTCAACAGCAATCAAAGCTCAACTACAACAGGAGGACAATCAAAACTCATGTAAAAAACACCCTGAGAATACCAAGCTCAGGGGACCAGGGGTCTGGACCACTGGATCTCCCAATACACCTAGTATATTAGGACCCTCTTCCAAGACCTGGAGATATAGCAGATCTACCTAATACATAGAAACAATACATAAAAACAGGGAAGTAGCCAACATGAGAAAAACAAAAACATGTGCTAATGAAAGAGCAGGACAAAATTCCACAAAAATAATTAAAGGAAATAGAGGTGAGCAATCTACAAGGTACAGAGTTTCAAATACTAGTTATAGTAATGCTCAAAGACATTAGGGGAAGATTAGATGAAATCAGTGCGAACTTTAGCAATGTTATAGAAACCATAAAAAAGAACTAGTGAGAAGTGAAGAATACAATAGAGAAAATCAACAGCAAATGAAATAAAAGAGAGTTAAATTGGCAATTTGCAAAACAAGGCATTATAAAACACTCAATAATAACAGAAAAAATTTAAAAAATGAGGGTACTTTAAGGGATTTCTGGGGCAACATCAAGCATAACATTCACCTCATACCAGAGAAAGGAAAGAGAAAGCAAGGGATTTAAAAGTTACTTGGAGAAATAGTGACTGAAACTTTCTAGATCTCAGTGAAAGAAATAAACATACAAGCTCAGGATGTACAGAGAGTTTCAAACAAGATGAACTCAAATAGGCTTATACCAAAGAACATAATAATTAAAATGCCAAATGTTAAAGACAAAGAGAGAATTTTAAAACCAGTAAGAGAAAAGCGATTAGTATAAGTAAGCTCCCATAAGACTGTCAGCTGAGTTCTCAACAGAAACTTTGCCTACCAGAAAGGATTGGCATAAAATATTCAAAGTAAAGAAAAGCAAAGACCTACAAATAAGATTATTCTACCCAGCAAGACTGCCACTCAAAATTGAAGGACATATAGAGAGCTTCACTGATAAGAAACAGCTTAAAAGTTTCATCACTCTAAACTGGTATTGCAAGAAATTCTGAAGGGAAAAAGAAGGAGGAGAAAGAGGAGGAGATAGGAGAAGAAAGCGGAGGAGGAAGAGAAGAGGAGGAGAACAAAAAGAAAGAGGACAATAAAAAGACCAAAGGTATGAATAATAGGATGGCAATGACTAAATACCTATGAATAATTAAATGTAACAAACTGAATGCTCCAATGAAAGGACATGAGGTGGCTGAATGGATAAAAGAACAGAACTCATACATATGGTGCTTACAGAGGACCCACTTCAAATTGAGTCACACACAGCCTGAAAGTAAAGGGGTAGGAAAAGATATTTTATGTAAATTGAAATGAAAAGAAAGCTGGGGTAGAAATACTTATATCAGACAAAATAGATTTTAGAACCAAGACTATTACAAGAGACAAAAAAGGATCTTTCATATACAGTATCCAAAATATGGAAACAACATAAGTGTCCAACAACAGATAATTGGATGAAGAAGACATGATACACACACACACACACACACACACACACACACACACACACACAATGGAATATTACTTGACCATAAAAAGAATAAAATCTTGCCATTTGTGACAATATAGATGAATCTAGATTTCACTTATATGTGAAACCTAAAAATCAAAATAAATAAATAACCAAAACAGAATCAAACTCAAACTCACAGATACAGAGAATAAAATGGTGGTTGTCATATCAAAGGAGAATTAGGAGTTGATGTGGAAAAAGTGAATGGATTAAGAAATACAAATTGGTGGTTACATACGGTTATAGTAATAAAGATGTAAAGCACAGCATCTACAATATAGTCGATAATATATTTATAGTAATAAATATAATAAATAGCTCCATTCTCAGTTTTCTAAGGAACATCCACACTATTCTCTGGTGCTACCATATGACCTGGCAATGCCCCTTCTGAGTATTTACCCAAATGATTAGAAAAACTTAGTCCACAAACATATGTACCCCAATGTTCATCATGGTATGGTTCATGGGGTCCAAGTCATAAAAACAACCAAAGTGCTCTCTGATAGATGACTGGATAGAAAATTTGTGGTACATTTACACAATGGAATATTACTCAGTTATAAGAAAAAATGAAATAGTCCCATTTGCAACAAAATTGATGGGCCTTGAGATCATCATTCTAAGTGAAATAAACTAGACAGATAAAACCAGGTACCACACTACTTTACTCATACATGAAATATAAAATTGAATGTAGGAGGAGAGAAAAATGGCGGCATGAGAAGAGAACCCAGACACCTACCTGGGAAGGGACTTATGAACAAAAGGAAACCCACAGAGGAAACCCTGAGAAGCACCCTCAACTGAGAGAACCACACAACGCAGAACAACACCCAAAGGTTAGAGGGAAAAGGGGACAGCGGGAGAGGGAAGGAGAAGGAGCTGTTCAGGGACAGGAATGCGGAGCTCAGAGCGTGGCCCGGGGCTGGCAAACACAAAGGTGGATTGGGGGACGACAATCAAAGTGGAGCTAGATCCAGGGCCGGCTGGAAGCTGAGACCTAGGGAGCGTGGAAGCTCCACAGGAATGTGGACAATTTAACATCTGAACTCAAGGGGTGACACGCAGTGCCCTAGTCAGATCACAGAGCCTAAAGTGGAACAGGGACTGTGGAGCAGGGCAGCTGCACTTCCTGGCGGGTGGGGTGAGAGCAGGGCACCAGCCCACAGCAGCTCAGCACCCCTGATTCACAGAGGAGATACAGCTGAGCTAATAAAGTTGACTGTGAGGGAGCACCTTTTGAAGACAGGGCTCTTGGAGTGAGGGCAGCCGCTCAGTGGACACAGAGGGAGCACACTCAGCAACAATGGATGTGCATAGAGTGAATCCCGGTCCTGCAGAGCAACTGGCAGAGCTGCGGCCAAGCCTCTGCCAAGCCCCGCCTGCCCGCACCACAGCTGAGCTGCCGCCCCAGCAGGCAGGCAGGCAGGCTCAGAGAGGCAGTGAAAAAGCAGTCCGGCCAGAGGGGAAGAAAAGCCCCAAGCTGCTCACCCAGTCCCAACTACTGCTGAGCTGCAGGCAGGCAGGCTCACAGAGGCAGTGAAAAAGCAGCCCGGCCAGAGGGGAAAAAAGCCCAGAGCTGCTCACCCGGCCTTGCACTGAACCACCAGCCTCCCTGCAGACAGAGGAATCTGATATTGTGTCTCAAGCCCACCCTAGCTCCTACTCACACGCCCTCACTCCCGGAACCACACCTTCACTACCCTGCCTTCTAACAGCTGAAACTGCAACCTAAAAAACAGCCCCAAGGCACAGAACTGACTGCTTCCCCAAACCCTCTCCCAAAATCTCCTCCTCCCACAACTGAGAAGCCTACCTGATAGGAAAACCCCTAGTGGGAAATCATACTCATGTGCAGAGAAAAAAGAACCAAATCAGACACAATGCACACCTCAGAACCCAAAGCCCCTCCAGAAGATCAGGAGCATTCTTTAGTAAAAGAGCTTGCACACTTGGAATCAAATCTAAGTGAAACAGAATTCAGAACTGCAATAATCAAGGCACTCAGACAGCTCACTCAATGTTGGCAAAGTACCCAGACACAGTTAAATGACCTCAACAAGAAATTTTCTGAGCAAACTGAGTACGTTGCCAATAAAATTGAGAAGTTAGAGCAGAACCAAAAGGAACTCCTTGAAATGAAAGGAATCATGGGAGAGATGAAAAAAGGACTGACAAGCCTGGGAAACAGGGCTGACCAGCTAGAAGAAAGAATGACTGAAATTGAAGATAGAAACATGGATATGTCACAGAGGGAAGAAGAAAGGGAAAGGAGAATCAAGAGAAATGAAAGAGCCCTACAAGAACTCTCTGACTCCGTCAGAAAGAACAATATTAGAATAATAGGGGTACCAGAAGAAAGCACGATGAAATCTTCTCAGAGTCTACTAAAACAAATAGTGGATGAGAATTTCCCTAGCCTTTGGAAAGAATTATTGTCTCAAATCCAAGAGGAAAGCAGGAGCCCCAACTTCCTAGACCCTAGCAGATCTTCTCCAAGGCACATTGTTCTGACGATGACAAAAAACCAAAGACAAGAAAAGAATCCTCAAGGCTGCCAGGGAAAAACAAAATATAACTTTCAAAGGAAAACCTATCAGGCTGTCACAAGACCTCTCAGCAGAAACTCTGCTAGCCAGGAGGGAGTGGACCCCAATCTTCAAAATATTAAAAGAGAGAAATTTCCAGCCAAGCATCAACTACCCAGCAAAACTAACCTTTAGATATGAAGGGGGAATTAAGGCATTTTCAGATATACAGAAGCTGAGGGAATTCTCCAGCTCAAAACCGGCACTCCAAGAAATACTGAAAGAGGCTATCCGACCTGAATCAAGAAATGAAAGTAAATGGAAAAAAATTGGGACAACAAAAAAATAAAAAGGAAAGAAGAAATGGATACGGGATATTCTCATATATCAATCATCACCCTGAATATAAATGAACTAAATTCACCAATAAAGAGGCACAGGGTAGCAGACTGGATTAAAAAACAAAATCCAACCATATGCTGCCTACAAGAGACACACCTCAGCCACAGGGACAGACGTACACTCACGGTAAAAGGATGGAAAACAATACTCCAGGCAAATGGCAGTCAGAGAAAAGCTGGAGTGGCCATACTGATTTCTGATGAAAAAGACATCAGGATAAAAAAAATAATAAGACATAAAAATGGACATTACATTTTGATAAAAGGGACAATATCTTAAGAAAACATGACACTCATCAATATATATGCCCCAATCAAGAAGCACCAAAATTTATAAAGCATCTACTAACAGGTCTAAAGGGAGAATTTGATGAAAAAACAATTATAGTAGGGGATCTCAACACCCCTTTGACAACATTGGACAGACCATCCAAGCAGAAAATAAATAAGGAAATCACAGCTTTAAATGATACATTGCAGGAAATGGACATAATTGACATCTAAAGGTTCTTCCATCCTACAACAAAGGGCTATACATTTTACTCTAGTGCACATGGAACATTTTCAAGAATAAACCATATCCTGGGACTTAAATCCAACCTCACCAAATTTAAGGGCATCCAAATCATACCAAGCGTATTCTCAGAACACAAAGCGTTAAAACTAGACATCAATTACAAAAGATCAACTGCAGAGAGAACCACATATATGTGGAGATTGAACAACATGCTATTAAAAAGTAGCTGGATCAGAGAGGAAATTAAACAAGAGACTAAAAAATTTGTAGAAGTGAATGACAATGAAAACAGGACGTTCCAAAATTCCTGGGACACAGCAAAAGCAGTATTAAGAGGGAAATTTATATCATTACAGGTCGATCTCAAGAAACAAGAAACACTACAAGTAAACACCCTCACATTTCATCTTATAGAGCTAGAAAAAGAAAAACAGAGGTCCCTCAAAGCCAGCAGAAGAAAAGAATTAATAAAAATTAAAGCAGAACTTAATGAAATACAGAATAGAAAAACAATAGATAAAATTAATGCCACAAAGTGCTGGTTCTTTGAAAAAGTCAATAAAATTGACAAACCACTGGCTAGGCTCACCAAAGGGCAAAAAGAAAAATCTCAAATTTCCAGAATACGGGATGATAGAGGAGAGATTACAACTGATGCTGCAGAAATACAAACAATCATAAGAGATTATTATGAAAGACTCTATGCCAACAAATTTGACAACCTAGAGGAAATGGACAAATTTCTAGAAACATGTAGTGTACCTAAACTGAATCAAGAAGATTTGATAACATAAACAGACCAATCTACAGTACAAAACTTGAAACAATTATCCAAAAGTTGCCCAAAGGCAAAAGGCCTGGACCAGATGGGTTTACCAATGAGTTGTACCAGTCATTCAAGGAAGAACTAATGCCCATCCTCCTCAAACTATTCCAGGAAATTCTGGAGGAGGCAGTACTACCCAACTCTTTCTATGAAGCTAATATCTCTCTAATACCAAAACCTGGGAAAGACAATACCAAAAAGGAAAACTATAGGCCAATCTCACTGATGAACACTGATGCAAAAATCTTAAATAAAATGTTAGCTAACTGAATACAACAATGCATTAAAAAGATTATTCACCATGACCAAGTAGGATTCATCCTAGGGGCACAAGGGTGGTTCAACATATACAAATCAATCTATGTAATCCAGCACATAAAACAAACAAAGGATAAAAACCACATGATTATCTCAATTGATGCAGAAAAAGGATTTGACAAGATACAACACCCATTTATGATAAAAACACTGAATAAACTGGGAATTGAAGGAAAGTACCTCAACTTAATTAAGGCCATATATGACAAACCCTCAGCAAATATTATACTGAGTGGGGAAAAGCTGAAGCCTATTTTCCTAAAATCAGGAGCAAGACAGGGATGCCCCCTGTCACCACTGCTGTTCAACATAGTACTAGAAGGTCTAGCCAGAGCAATCAGACAAGAGAAAGGAATAAAAGGTATTAGAATCGGGAGAGAAGAGGTTAAACTGTCACTCTTTGCAGATGACATGATCCTGTATATAGAAAACTCTAAAGACTCTATCAGAAATCTATTACAAATAATAGACAAATACAGTAGAGTTGCAGGATACAAAATCAATGTCCCAAAATCTACTGCATTTTTGTATGCCAACAATGAAACTTCAGAAAGAGAGATGAGAAGATCCATTCCCTTTGCCATTGCAAACAAAAAAAATGAAATACCTAGGAATAAATCTAACAAAGAACGTGAAGGACTTATACACTGAAAGCTATAAGACACTCTTTTTTTTTTTTATATCTTTTTATATTTATAGAGAGTAATTGTTTTATCTTCAGTGCATATTTATTTCTATTTTACTTTTGACAGATAGAGAGAGAGACAGAGACAGCTAGAGAACCGAACTGTGGGAACTCCCCAGTTCAGCATGTGGGTCCTGCCTGGGCCGGAGCTGGGATTCGATCCTCCGTCCTCGTGGCCTCAAAGCGAGCGCTCAACCCGCTGAGGCGTCCCGGCTTTCCCCAAGACACTCTTAAAAGAAATTAAAGAGGACACAAAGAAATGGAAAAACATTCCATGTTCGTGGATTGGAAGAATTAACGTAATTAAAATGGCCATACTCCCCAAAGCAATATACAGATTCAATGCCATTCCAACCAAAATTCCACAGTCATTCTATCAAGAAATAGATTTAAAAAACCATCAAATTAGTATGGAACCACAAAAGACCACGAATCGCCAAAGCTATCCTAAGAAAGAAGGATAAAGCTGGGGGCATCTCACTGCCTGACGTTATCTGTACTACAAAGCCTCAGTAATCAAAACAGCTTGGTACTGGCAGAGAAACAGGCACACGGACCAATGGAATAAAATTGAAAATCCAGAAATTAACCCACAAATTTATGAACAGATTATTTTTGATAAAGGATCGAAAAATATGCAGTGGGGAAAAGAAAGCTTCTTCAGTAAATGGTGCTGGGAAAACTGGAAAACCACTTGCAAAAGGCTGAATGTGTACTGCGATCTCTCACCATATACCAAAATTTACTCAAAATAGATTAAAGACCTACAAGTAAGAAAGGAAACAATAAATCGCATAGAAGAAAACATTGGCACTAAACTTACCGACCTGGGATTCAGGGAGGACTTAATGAATCTGACCTCAATGGCAAGGGAAGTAAAAGCACAAATAAACAAATGGGACCTTATTAAGCTAATAAGTTTCTGCACTGCAAAGGAAACCATCAACAAAGCAAAGAGGCAACCAACCAACTGAGAAAATATATTTTCAAACAATGCCTCTGATAAGGGGCTAATATCAAAAATATACAAAGAACTTGTACAACTCAACAAGAAAAAACAAGCAATCCAATTAAAAAATGGGCAGATGACCTTAACAGACACTTCTCTCGTGAAGACATACATATGGCCAACAGATATATGAAAAAATGCTCCACATCACTAGCAATTAAGGAGTTGCAAATAAAAACCACAATGAGATACCACCTCACACCTGTTAGAATGGCTATAATCAACAAGACAAGAGATCACAAGTGCTGGAGAGGCTGTGGACAAAAAGGAACCCTCATACACTGCTGGTGGGAATTTAAATTGGTATAAGCACTATGGAAGGCTGTATAGAGATTCCTCAAAAAATTATGAATGGAATTACCATATGACCCAGCCATCCCTCTACTGGGCATCTACCCAAAAAACTTGAAAACCTTGATCTTTAAAGATGTTTGTATTCGCATGTTCATTGCAGCACTGTTCACAGTGGCCAGAACATGGAAACAACCAAAATGCCCTACGATGGACGACTGGATAAAGAAGATGTGGTACATTTACACAATGGAATACTACTCAGCGATAAGAAATGATAAATTAGTCATTCGTGGCAACATGGATGGACCTAGAGACCATTTTATTAATCGAAATAAGTCAAACTGAAAGAGTCAGGAAACATATGACCTCACTTATAGGTGGAATATAAAAGTGAAAGTAACAAAGACACAGAGACCTATGGACACACTCAATAGCTTGGTGATTGCCAGAGGGAAGGGGAGGAGGGAGAAGGGAGAGTGGGAGGGGAGGCAGGAGAGGATACCAGCATTATGGACACACTCAATGGTTTGGTGGTTACCAGGAGAGGAGGGAGGAGGGGGGGTAGAGTTGTGGGTGGAGGTGGGAGTGGACACCAGATATAAGATGACTGAAGGGGAACTGATACTGAGTGATGAGCACATAATACGATGCATGAATGATGTGATGTGGACTTGTACATCTGTAAACTATCTAATTGTTACCAACCAATGTAACCTCATTAAATTTAGCAATAAAAAAAAATTGAATGCAACAAAAATGTGCACATTTATGGACACAGTTAATAATTTAGTGGTTACATGGGAGGAAGGGGGAAGGGGATAGGCTAGGAAGGAGGGAGAGTAGTATTGACTCTAGGTGATAAACAAATACCGGTAATACAACACATAGACAAGGTACTATAGGTGTACACACCTGGAACCTATGTAATTTTTACTAACCAGTGTCACCCCAATAAATTTAACAATGATAATATACTGCCATGTAAGTATTAGACTTATCAGGTTATTTACTTTATAAGTTACATAAATGTCTAACCACTATGCTGTACACCTGAAGCCAATTTAATATTGAATATAAACTGCAATTAAAATATTTTTTAAAGATTTATTTTTCTTGTTTTTTGACACTGAAAGAGACAGACTGAGAGAGACAGAGAGAAGGGGGAGGGCCCAGAGCAGTCTCCATAGTTGACAGCATTAGTTTTTCATATAGTTTCACTCTACAGGTGGGTGCAGGGCTGCGCTGGGCAGGAACTGGGCTGGGAGCCTCCCACGTAGGCCCTAGAAAGAACTGAACTGGAGGCACACCCCAATTCAGCATATGGGTCTGCCTGGGATGGAGCCGGGATTCAATCCTCAAACTTCGGGGCTATAAAGCGAGAGCTTCCCCAGAAATATTTTAAAAATACATACTGTAGTATGAAACAAGGAGTGCTAGCAAATTGAATATAATAATACATTAAAAAGATTATACATTCAGACCAACTAAGGTTCATTTCAGGAGAGCAAGTATGGTTCGATATACAGAAATCAGTGTGATATACCACATTAACAAAATGAAGGATAAAAATCATATGATCATATCAATAGATGTGGAAAAACATGACAATTATACAACATTCATTTATGCTTAAAACACTTAATAAAATGCATATGAAAAAAAACTTTCTCAACATAATAAAGTTCATATATAACAAACCCTCAGTTAATAACACAAGGGGTGGTCAAGAAATTTCCACAATGGGGGTGTCATCAGAGAGGTGAGAGTTCTGGTACAAAGTTTGATTGTGTAACTTATTGTTAATATATGTACCAAATTTCATCCTACTTGCATCAATGTTCCTTCAGATATCACCAAAGAACCATGTCAAACTTGAAGAAAACCCCAAGTATGGATAAAATTGAATTTCCCACTATCATTAAGTTCCTCACAAAACCTGGGAAAACACCTCAAACCATTTTGGAAGAGATGTTAGTAGTTCACAGGGACTGTTGCCCTGGAAAATCCATGGTTTACAAGTGACACAGCTTTTCCAAGAAAGGCAGTTGATTGAAGACACATTTCATTCTGGGTGCTCTGTTGAGACCTCTTTCTCAGATATTGTAATAGCACTTTGAGTGCTCAGGAAAGTTTTTGGACCTCTGCAGAGACAACAAAACTTAGGATTTTTTTAAACTGGATTTTCACTGAAGATGAAACTTTGGTTCATCATTATGAGCCTACGCCAGGGGTCTCCAAACTACAGCCCACTGGCCGCACCCAGTCCGTGAGGCCCTCTCATCTGGCCCGTGGAGACCTTTTTATCTGAATAAAATAATATAAAACAAATAATTAAAAACAATATCTATGTTTTGATTCTTTTTTATTTGGACCTCAAGTGTGTAGTCGGCCCCCAAACTGCTGTTTGATAGTTAATGCGGCCCACAGGCTGAAAAGTTTGGAGACCCCTGGCCTACACCAAAGTAGAAGTCTATGCAGTGGCTTGAAAAGGGCACTCTAATTAGTTCAAGGTATCGCAATCTGCTGTATAAAATCATGGCTACTGTTTTTTTGGGATATGGGAGCTATTCTGCTGATCAAATACAAAGATAAAGGTGTCACAATAACTAGAAAGTGCTATTCCAGTCTGCTGAAACAATTAAAAGAATCTCTGAAGGAGAAAAGATAAAAATGGACCAAAATGAATGCGGCTTTTACACAACAAAGCACTCATGCACAAAAGCAATTTTGCATTGGCTACTCTTTATGACTGTGGCTTCCAAACATTAAACAACCCTCCTTACAGTCCATACCTGGACTTGTCTGATTATTATCCATTTCCAAATATATAAAAAAAACAGCTTTGAGGGAAGAAATTTACAGACAACAAATGGGTTAAAGCTGCAATTCAAGGGCAAAAACAAAACCATTTTTATGAGGGTATAAATAAGCTTATTGAAGGATGTGAAAAGTGTATTAGGGTTAAAGATGAATATATTGAAAAGAAAAATAATAGTGATTTTTAACCTTCTTCCCTTTTATTCCATGAATTTTTGACCATGCTTTGTAATTAACAGTGAAAAACTGAAA
>PVKE010010929.1:0-25432 GCA_004027555.1 Craseonycteris thonglongyai
TGGCCTCAAAGCGAGCGCTCAACCCGCTGAGCCGTCCCGGCTTTCCCCTGTTTTTTGTTTTTTAACATTCATTTTATTGTTTGAGAGAAGTTGAGAGAGAGAGGGAGGGCCCAGAGTGGTCTCCATAGTTGTACATTAGTTGTGACATAGTTTAATTCCACACAAGTGGATGTGGGGTCGTGCAGGGTGGGAGCTGAACTGAAGGCCTTCAGAACGGGAGGCAAGAACCTTTGCTGACATCGCAGCAGTTACAAGATGTGCTGCAGTTCAGCACATGGGATTTCATGGGCCTGGGCCAGAATTTGATCCCAGAACTTCAAGGTTGCCAGGCAAGTACTCACTCTGTTGAGCTATCTCAGCATCTACAAGTTCAGGTTTTTAAGGAACTCAGATTTTTCCAGAGTGGCTGTACCATTTTACTTTTTCACCATATATAAGAAGGCCGTCCACAAAGTATCCAGCCATGTAACCATTTACATATTGACAGTGGCTGGATTTTTTTCTGGACAGTTCTTACATACACATGTAGTTTTTTTTACAACTTTGCCAGCTTTTGGTATTGTCACAATTTTGTATTTTGGAAATATTTTTTGTTGTGTTTTGAGAATTTGTTATATATTCAAAATACTAGTACTTTGCAAATATTTTTTCTCAATCTGTAACTTGACTTTTTATCCTCTTAATAGAATCTTCAGCGCCAATGTATTTCATTTTAATGAGGTCCAATTTTTCAATTTTTTCTTACTGATTTTTGCTTTTGGTATCACATCTGCAGATTCTTACCCTAACATTAAGTCTGTAAACTTTTCTCCTATAAAGTTTCTGTGTAAAGTGTGAGACTTAGTTCTAGGTTATTTTTGTTTGTTTTTGTCTTATGGATATCCAATTGCTCCCACACCATTTGTTGAGCAGGCTATCCTTTCTCCATTGAATTGCTTTTGTCTTTTTGTCAAAATATCAATTATTTTGTTCTGAAAGTATTCTTTCAACATAGGTGGTATTTATTTCTTCATCCCTCAAATAATTCAGTTTGATATTCAAATTTCTGACTTATCTTCAGCTGCATTCACTTGAATGTAACTTTGCTTTAATTTCTCCCATGAACATCTGCCCCATGTATTGTACGGAAAAATTGTGATGATTTGTCCTATAAATATATCAGCCAAATTGATGCTGGCATATGTGCTGCTTATTACACTCTTGGCATTTTTTTTTTTTTTTAGTTCTTTTACTATTATATAAAATACCTCCTTTGTGTGCTTGTTTGAGAAAGAAAAGTGAGTCAGAAATCAGGGAGGAGCTGGGATGGGTACAATGAGACTATGAATGTATCAAGATATTTTTATCATTATTCTAAAAGTATGGTCAAGGTGATGCAAATATCTCTGTCAATCAATACTGCATTTACAACTTTTCCAAATTAAAGAAACGGCCTAAGTGAATTATTCTCTCTGCTCTTCTTTCCATCCCCGTCCTTTGCTCCTTTTTGCTCTCCTTTGGAAGACTTCATTAGAAGAGTTTATTATGCAAGCTATCTTGACTTCTTACTTCTGGCTGAATTCAGCCCATGGGTAGATCTGGTAGATGACAGGTGATTAGGAGAAGATATTCCTTCTACTTCCTCCCTGATTCTACACAGATTTATTAGCATTTGTGTTCTTCAATTCCAATTCCTTCTTAATGGCTCCAGTACTCAACACTTTGTATCTTTGCCCATGGGCCCTAGGGTTCCTGCTGCTCCTACTCCTTAGGTGCTACTACATTCTATATTGGTTCCTTTAACCTGTTCACCCCTCTGTAAATGGTGTGAGATAAAATTGTCATCATTACAGCCCTCTAGGTGTGCCAGCCATTTATTGCTAGGTCCCCATCTGATAATAATTTTCAAAGGTGCTAAATTACTTATTTTATCAAAAACCACTTGAGAGGCTCCTGATCAAACTTTAGACACTAGAATAGGTAAGGATACAGAACTAAATATGAGAGTAGTAAATAGCAATAGAAAGAAACAAAATTTTTAAGATTTATTTTATTAATTTTGAAACAGAGACAGAGAGAGATAGAGAGAAGTGGGAGGGCCCAGAGCAATCTCCATAGTTGATAGCATTACTTTTCCACATAGTTTCACTCCACTGGTGGGCGTGGGGCTGTGCAGGGCAGGAACTGGGCCGGGAGCCTCCCACATAGGCCCTGACAAGAACTGAACTGGGGTCACACCCCAGTTCAGCATATGGGTCTGCATGGGTCGAGGCCAGGATTTGATCCTCATTCCTCGGGACTTCAAGACAAGTGTTTAACCTGCTAAGCCATCCCAGCTTTCCCAGAAAAAAATTAAAAAATGAAAATCTATATTTCTCCTTAATCCTTGAAAAAGTGTTGGACTTCATTAAAGGACACCACCAACAATAAAAACCCTGTTACTCTATAAAAGATACTATTGAGAGTATAAGATAGCCACAAAATGGAAGAAAATATTTACAAAACAAGATTTGATGAAAGACCGGTCCCTAAAATATGCAAAGAATACTTAAAATTCAACAGTAAGAAGTCAACCCACCTCATTTAAAAAATGAGCAAGGGAAGCTGGGATGGCTCAGTAGGTTGAGCTCTCACATTGCAGCCCCAGGGTCTGAAGATTGAGTCCTGGTCCCGGCCCCAGCCCATGCACACCCACATGCTGAATGGGAGTGTGCTTTACACTCCAGTTCTTTTCCTGGGGTGAGCTTCCCATGTGGGAAGTCCTTGGTTCTGCCCCAGCCCGGGGTGTGCTCCTCATGTGGGAGACCCCCAGCTTGTAGGGTTTTGCCTCCCATGGGGGAGGCCCCTTGCTCAGTTCCTGCTCTGTGTGGCCCCATGCCCACCTGTTGAATGAAACTATGTGGAAAACTAATGATGTGTTACTATGGAGACTGCTCTGGGCCATTCCCCTTCTCTCTGTCAAAAACAATAAAATAAATATTTTTTAAAAATGAGCAAAACATCTGAACAGGCACCTCCCAAAGACATTTATGGCAAACAAGCATATGCAAAGATATTCAACAGCATACATCATTAGGAAATTGCAAATTAACACAACAAGATACTACTACATACCTGTTAGAATGGCTAAAATCCATCATGTGGAGCAACAGGAACTCTCATTTATAGCTCACAGATATAGAAAATGAGTCATTTTAGAAGACAATTTGGCAATTTCTTACAAAGTTAAAGTGTCATTGTACAGTTTGGTAATCACACTGCTAGGTATTTATTCAAATTAGTTAAAAAGTTATATCCATTCAAAAATTTGCATAAAAGTGATTATAGCAGTTTTATTCACATCCAAAATTAGGAAGTGACGAAGATGTCATTTAAAAGATGAATGAATAAACAAATGATAAATCCATGCAATAGAATATTATTCAAAACTGAAAAGCAATGGGCTATCAGGACATGGAGGAAAAGAGATGGAAGAATCTTCATTGCATAGTGCTGAATTAAAGAAGCCAATCTAAAAGGTTACACACTGTATAACATTCTGAAAAAGGCTAAACTGTGGAAATAGTAAAAAGAGGAGTAAGTGCCAGAGGTTGGAGGTGGGAGGAAGGGATAAAAAGATGACTTTGAGAGTTAATTAAACTATGCTGTAAATATTATGGTGGTGGATATATGTATTATATATCTGTCAAAACTATAGCTGTATAAATATAGAAAATGAACCCTATAAAACTGAAATTAAGTCATAATATGTTGATATTTTCCATCATTTCTGCCACATTATTTTGGTTATAAGCAAGTCACAAAACTTCTCAGATTTAAGAGGAGGTACGGTAATTACATTTTACTTCTTAAAGGAATCATGGCAAGGTTTTAGATGATTTGTGGAAGACTAGAGATATTGTGAAAGCCATTTCTGCAAAGATAGTGTGCCATGTGTACAATTATAGCATGTCACTACATTACATGTGATATTATTTGCAGTGTCTTTCATAAAATGTCTGTAAGCTCATAAATTATCATTGCTTTAAAAAGAAAGTCATGAATCTCTTAATTATTTTAATAAAGAAATAGATAACCACTTTAATACATATTTTTGTGGTGATGCTGAAAAGGCATGTTCGGTTTATTGGCATTCACACTTCATACTTTAAAAGATCACACTCAGTAAATAAAGGTTGATATTTATCATAATTTTTTTTCTTTGTGAAAGGTATGGAATATTGCTAGCAAAGAGAAAGAAGGAAAGACATTTATAAAGATTTGCTAAGTGTTTATTATAATATGGGATCAGATTGGTACAAAGTGCAGTGACTCAGGAGCCAATACCATCTGGGTTTTAACCAAGTTCCCACCACTTCTTAATTAATTGGCTATGCAGTTAGTAATTACCTTTTATAAGCTATAGTTTTTTATCAGGAGAATACTATTACTACTACTACTACTACTACTACTACTACTACTGCTACTACTGCTACTACTACCACCACCTGCCTTAGAGAGTTGCTATAAAAATTAGACATAATGGAGTTAAAGTGATTGACAATTTATGGATGCATTAAAAATTGAATGGACAGTTAACATTAAACCACTTAGAAAAAAAAAAAATAATGTTTCCAAATTTTAAAACAATTGGCAATGATAGGTCAATAGGTCAAAATGATTGAATGAATTTTTATTTTTTATCTGTTTCTTTTGCTTTAGTTGATACAGATCTTTTTTTTTTTAAAGATTTATTTATTGTTTTTGACAGAGAGCGAGAGAGATACAGTCAGAGACAGAGAGAAGGGGGAGGGCCCAGAACAGTCTCCATAGTTGCACATCATTGGTTTTTTCACATAGTTTCATTCCACAGGTGGGCGGAGCTGCACAGGGCAGGACTGGGCCGGGGTCTCACCCCGGTGAGAACTGAACTGGGGCACTCCCCAGTTCAGCATATGGGTCTGCACGGGCCGGGGCCGGGATTCAATCCTTGGTCCTCGGGGCTGCAAAGTGAGCGCCTAACCCACTGAACCATCCCGGCTTCCCCAAACAGATCTTATGGTGATTAAAATTAGATTAAGCTAATTCTTAGCTCCAAATTAAAATGACTTAAAAAATTTAAATGGTATGAAACAAAAATCTTTCACTGGTGTTTGTGTATCTGCTTCAGGCTGAGCCAGAAATACAGTAAGAGAAATTTCTCTGGAGTATCTAGAAACTCAAAATGCAGTCATGTGTAAATGATTCTCTGCTTAGCCAAAGTGCCCCACCTTCCATATTCTTTTAGTTTTGATGTGTAAACAATGCACCCTCTTACACTTATTAGCTCTGTTTACTTTTGGGGCTCTGAAGAATGACTCAGAGGTGGTAAGTGCCTTCACAACCCTAATTCAGGATTACTCAGGTGATTGAAACAAATCCCAGCTCCACCACTCACTGACTATGGGGTGTGGCCCTTTTACCTTCTCTGCCTCTGGTTGCTCATTATAAAATAAAAATATTGATGACTGTGAGAGGAAGCAGAGTTTGCCACCCCAACAATGTGCCTTCTTTGGGGATATTATGCTTTTTTAAGATTTAATTTATTATTGTTTTTGACAGAGAGAGAGAGACAGAGAGAGACAGAGAGAGAGAAGGGGGAGGGCCTATAGCAGCCTTAATAGTTGAATGTC
Organism: Craseonycteris thonglongyai; assembly: GCA_004027555.1. NCBI lineage: Eukaryota > Metazoa > Chordata > Mammalia > Chiroptera > Craseonycteridae > Craseonycteris > Craseonycteris thonglongyai. The sequence goes on from PVKE010010929.1 coordinate 5,631, forward strand.
ATCAATTTTTCAACATGGTTTTTGTTCCACACAGGTGGGCAGGGGCCACACAGGGTGGGAACAAGGCCAAGGGTCTCCCTCAGGGGAGGCATCCTCACTTTAGTTGGGGCCAAACCAGGGACCCTACACGGGAATCTTGCCCCAGCAAGAACTAAACTGGGGGCCTCTACACCCCAGTTCAGCATGTGGGTCCACATGGGTTGGGGCCAAGATTTGATCCTCAGTCTCCGGGGCTGCAATGTGAGTGTTTAACCCGCTGAGCCATCCTGGCTTCTTTGAGATATATTTTTGAGCTGGTTATTTACCAAAAATAAACAGACTCAGGATAAACTTGTGATTCTCCCTAAACGGCCTAAAAGAATTTAGATAGAAATTCTAAATAAGGTAGATTAGGAAAGGAGCTAGTATCACAGATAACTACAATTTAATGTGAACTAAGTGTGGCAGACAGATAGGAACCTGTCTGCTTGTTAGATCCTCCACCTTGTCTCAGTGGGTGGCCAAGCAATAATTTGCTTACCAAATGTCTACTTCTCATCTACCTGTGAATTGCTTATCTACCCCTTGAAGTTTAAACTATTAGCCCCCTTCCTTCTTAGCTCAAACTAGCATTTAAGCCTCAGCTGCCTGATTTGTCCTTGGGGTCCATATTCTTATGAAACCTCTATATGTGCATATGTAAATAATTTTTTTTATTTTCTCCTGTTAGTCTCTCTACCGTCAATTTGATTATTAAACCACTCAGAAGAACTAAGAGGAAAAAAAGGAAAAAATTTACTGTCCAACATGTAATGAAAACCAAATGAGATACTCAGTAAAGAAAACCAAAATTTTGCCATCCTGAAGCTGGTTTGGGGGATATTGATTTTATTAAGGAAAAAGACTCAAAGAAACTTTGATCCTTCCCCCTTTCCTGCCTAAGAGATTGCAACAGAGAAACCTACTTCAGGAAGGAAATCTTAGAATGCTGCCTTAACCTAATTCAAATTAAGTATGGTAAAAAAGAGTACATCATTCCGTCACCTGTTAACTAGACGTCTGCTGTGGCCCATTGTTCCTGAGTTGCCCAGCAAGAATTTACCTGCTGTGTATGTTCAGCTATTTCTTAGTAACCTGTAAATTGCTCATTCTCCCTTCTGAAATCTAATACTACTCACCCTCCTCCTTTGTCCAGAGATGTCTTACATACCCATCGTTGTCTTACTGTCTTTGTAATTTTCATGCTTATGTGAAATCCCAATGCACATGTATAAAACATTTGATTTTCTTCTGTTAATAGGTCTCTGTTAATTTGATTGTTAACGCAGCTAGAAGCACTTAGAAGGTGAGAGAAAAATAATTATTCTTTTTAGTCCTGCTCACTAGCATCTAGCACATCTAAATAGCACAATTAACATTAATTCATAGTAGCTGCCGCTACTATGAGAAGCTTGCAATATATTTCTACCAAGGAAGCCTTCCTATGATATGATAATGTTTTATAAAACGTCCTTTAATATCAGAAATATCAGATCATTTCTAGCTATGGCAAAAATAAGTGGAATGCGATTTCTCACATGTAGTAAATTAAGTTATGGATTATATATTTTTAGATTTTTGTCTCTCTGCAGATTCTTACATTCAATGTGCCAGTCTTTTAAGTAGTGAAAAGACTATTGACTGTTTGTCTGTGAATGTAAAACTAGAAAGAAAAGGATCAAATGTAAATGTAAGAGAAGTACATGTAAAAAGGAGCATAGTAGAATTCAAAACATTAAACATGATATAAAAGAAAATAAATAAAAAATCACTTAACTATATCAGCATATCAAGAATTCCAGTGTATATGTCCCTAACAAAGAAGCACCAAAATTTACAAAACAACTATTAACAGGTCTAAAAGGAGAAACTTACAAAAACAAAATTATAGTAGGAAACTTAAACATCTCATTGAGAGCCATGGACAGATCACCCAAACAGAAAGTAAATAAGAAAATATCAGCTTTTAACGATACATTGCAGCAAATAGTCATAGATGACATGTATAGGATACTTCATTCTACAACACATGACTATAGTTTCTTTTCTGGTGCACATGGAATATTCTCAAAACTAGACCACATGCTGAGACACAAAGTTAGCCTCAGAATCTTTAAGAAGATTGAAATCATACCAAGTGTATTCTCTGATCACAAAGCTTTGAATTTGGAGATTAACTACAAAAAGAAATAAAGAAAAAACACTTATACATGGAGATTAAACTACATGTCATTGAAAAATGACTGGATCAGAGGAGAAATAAAAAAAGAGATTATAAAATACATAGAATCAAATGACAATGAAAACACAACATACCAAAATTACTGGGATGCAGCAAAAGCAGTAATAAGAGGGAAATTTATATCACTACAGGCCTTTCTCAAGAAACAAGAAAAATCACAAATAAACAACCTAGTATCACATCTTCAAGAACTAGAAAAAGAAGAACACCAACAACAACAAAAAGTCCAAAGCCAACAGAAGAAGAGAGATAATAAAAATTAAAGCAGAACTAAATGAAATAGTGAATAGAAAAATAATAGAAAAAAATTAATTCAACAAAGAGCTGGTTCTTTGAAAAAATTAATAAAATTGACAAACACCTGGCTAGGCTCACCAAGGGAAAATGAGAAAACACACAAATAATCCAAATTAGAAATAAAAGAGGGGGAAGTTACAACTGATACTACAGAAATACAAAGGATCATATAAGAATACTATGAAGGACTATATGCCATGGAAATTTGAAACCTAGAAGAAATGGAAAAGTTTTTAGAAACATATTGTCTACTTACACAGAAGTAAAAAGAACTGGATAACCTAAACAGACCAATCAACAGTAAGAAAATTGAAACGATCATCCAAAACCTCCCCAAAAGCAAGAGTTCAGAATGAGATGGTCTCACTAATGAGTTTTACCAGGCCTTCAAAGAGGAACTAACACCTATCCTCCTCAAACTTTTCCAAAAAATTAAAGAAGAAGCAATACTCCCCAACTCGTTCTATGAGGCCAACATTACCCTAATACCAAAGCCTGGCAAAGACATCACAAAAACGGAAAAGCATCTGTTATGAACACTGATGCAAAAATCCTAAACAAAATACTAGCAAATAGAATACAACAATGCATTAGAAAGATTTTACATCACGATCAAGTGGGATTCATCCCAGGGGCACAAGGATGTTTCAACATACAAAAGCCAATCAGTGTGATACACCACATAAACAAAATAAAAGATAAAAACCATATGATTATATCAATTAATGCAGAAAAAGTATTTGACAAGACACAACATTTATTTATGATCAAAACACTTAATAAAATGGGTATAAAAGGAAAGTACCTTAACATAATAAAGGCCATATACAACAAACCCTCAGTGAATGTCATACTGAATGGGGAAAAACCAAAACCTTTTCTTCTAAAATCAGTAACAACACAGCGATGTCCCCTGTCACCACTGCTGTTCAATATAGAGCTGGAAGTCCTAGCCAGAGCCATCAGGCAGGAAAAAGAAATAAAAGGCAATCAAAGTGGGAATGAAGAAGTTAAACTGTCACTTTTTGCCAATGACATGATCCTTCATATAGAAATCCTTAAAGCCTACACCAGAAAACTATTACAAATAATAAATGAATATAGAAAAGTTGCAGGATACAAAATCATTGTACAAAAATCCACAGCATTTTTATATACAAACAGCAAAACATCAGAAAAATAAATAAGAAAAACAATACTTTTTGAGTTTAAAACAAAAAGAATAAAATACTTAGGAATAAACTTAAAAAAGAACATGACAGGCTTATACACAGAAAACAATAAAACACTATTAAAAGAAATTGAAAAAGATACAAAGAAATGGAAAGATATTCCATGTTCATGGATTGGAAGAATCAACATAGTTAAAATGGCCATATTACTCAAAGCAATATACAGATTGAATGCAATTTCTGTAAAAATGCCCACAGACATTCTTTCAAGATATAGATTTAAAAAATTTATCAGATTTATACAGAATCACAAAAGACCCCAAAGTGCCAAAGCTATCCTTCAAAAAAAGAATAAGGCTGGATGCATCACACTCCCCGACTTCAGTTTATACTACAAAGCGTCAATAATCAGAACAGCTTGGTACTGGCTGAAAAATAGATATACAGACTAATGAAACATAATAAAAACCCAAAAATAAAACCACAGATATATGGGCAGATAAGTTTTGACAAAGGAGCAAAATATATACCATTGAGAAAAGAAAGCCTCTTCAGTAAATGGTGCTGAGAAAATTGGAAAACCACATGCAAAGAACGAATCTGGACTGCGAACTGTCACCATATAACAAAATTAACTAAAAGTGAATTAAAGACCTCCATGTAAGACCCAAAACAATAAAGTTCATAGAAGAAAGTGTTCGTACTAAACTCATAAACTCGAGTTCAGAGAGCACTTTATGAACTTGACCTCAAAGGTAAGGGAAGTAAAAGCAAAAACAAATGAATGGGATGAAATAAAACTAAAAAGCTTCTACACAGCAAAGGACATCATCAATAAAGTAAAAAGGAAACCAAGTGAATAGGAGAAAATATTTGCAAACAATGCCTCTGATAAGGAGCTAATATCTAAAATATATAAAGAACTTATATAACTCAACAACTAAAAAAAAACAAATGATCCAATTAAAAAATGGACAGAAGACCTAAACAGACATTTCTCCCCTGAAGACATACAAATAGCGAACAGATACATGAAAAAATGCTCAATATCACTAGCAATTAAGAAAATGCAAATTAAAACCACAATGAGATATCACCTCACACTGTTAGAACAGCTAAAATCAACAAGACAAGGGATAACAAGTGCTGGAGAGGCTGTGGAGAAAGAGGAATCCTCATACACTGCTGGTGGGAATGTAAATTGGTACAGCCACTATAAAAGGAAGTATGGAGATTTCTCAGAAAACTAGGAATGGAATTGCCATATGACCCAGCAACCCCTTTCCCGGTTATCTACCCAGAAAACCAGAAAACCTTAATTTGCAAAAATATATATATATTCCAATGTTTATGGCAGAATGGTTCACGGTAACCAAGTCGTGGAATCAACCAAAGTGTCCTTTGATAGAGGACTGGATAAAGAAGTTGTGGTACATTTACACAACGGAATACTACTCAACAATAAGAAAAGATGAAATACAGCCATTTGTGGCAACATGGACGGACCTTGAAAACATCTTAAGTGAACTAAGTCAGAATGAAAGATTCAAGAAACATATGACCTCACTTAGAGGTGGAATATAAAACTGAAAGAACAAATAAACAAAGACTCATGGACACAGTCAATAGTTTAGTGGTTACCTGAGGGTAAGGGGAGAGCTGGTGGGGGGAGTAGGGAGTGGGCATCAAATATATGGTGATGGAAAGTGAGCTGATTCTGGGTGGTGAGCACATAATGTGATGTATAGACAATGTAATGTAGAATTGTACATCTGGAAACAGTATAATTGTTATCAACCAATTTCACCTGAATAAATTTAACAATAAAAAAAAAAGAAAGAAAGAAAAATGAATGGAAAAAAGTGAGAACAGTTTAAGGGAAAATAAAAAGTTGTGGTAACTTTACACAATGGAAACAAAAACAAGATTTAAAATAGAGCCAACTGATAAATAGAAAATAAATTATTAAAAAAAAGAATTTTAGTGTATATATGTATGCTTGTGTGTGTATCTGTGTATGCTTGTGTGTGTGCATGTGTGCTTATTTTAGGCCTATTCAACAACAAAAGAAACTTTCATGGCCAAAAGCTCTTCTAAAACAAAGGATTTATTGAGACCGTGCCCTGGGGTATGAAGTCTAAACCACCAGCAGCAAGGTTAGGTGGGAAAGGGAAACTTGTCTGCTGTCCTGAAGTTGAGGGCTTTGATACGTTACATTTTAGGGAAGAAAGATGTAAGCTTTTTTGAAAAAATTTAAATTGGCTATGGATAAGGGGGACAGGAAAAGGGGAAACAGGAGCAGTTTTATGATAGGTGCATAATCTGTAAGAAATATTCACTATTTTTGATTGGTTACAGGCAACAGTCCTGGAAGTTTATACATAGGCGGGATGCTTTGGTGTCTGGTGGTCATTATAAAGTTGATTCAGGGGATGCTGGGGTTGCTCTTGTCTCACATCACAAGTCTTGGGGTTTGATTTCAGTTCTTTGCAAACCCATATGCTGAACTGCAGAGAAACTGGTAACTGCCCATATAGCTCAGTGGTAGCAGCGGTGAAGGTTCTTGCCTTCCATGTGGGAGGCCTCGGATTTGTTTCCAGCTCCTTGTGGGACCCCATCCACCTGTGTGGAATGAAACCATATCACAACTAACACTCTACAGGGATGGAGATTGCTCTAGGCCCTTCCCACTCTCCCCTCTTTCACCTTCTTACTCAAACAATAAAAAAAAAAAAAAAAAAATAGAAGGTGATTCAAAGCTCCGATATGTATTAAGAATATGAGCAACCTATTGTTAATTACCCACAGCTATTAATTTGTTAAATATGCCTGTCTCTGTCTCTCATTCACCTGCCCACTATAATTTAACTGAGGACATCTCAGAATTTTTTTTATGTATGAGTCAGTAGGAATTCAGGCTTAGTCCCAAACAATCATCTACCAAACAACCCATCTGGAAAGAAGACTGTTTTGTTTTGGCCATTGTAATGGAAACAGATGTCTAGTCTCTTCCAACTGGAAACAATTATTGTCATTCTACTTTCATGAAGATTGTGACCACTGGAATGTTTCTGTTGTCGGAAACAAAACCAACTGCGGATTTCAAATGTCTCAACTTTTATATTTAAATATTTTATCCTGGTTTATCAGCATCTGTATTTCTTTTATCAGATCCTAATTTTTATATTATTAAATTTATTGGGGTGACAATGGTTATTAAAATTACATAGGTTCTGGGTGCACAATTCTACATCACATCATCTATGTCTTCCATTGCATGCTCACCACCCAGAGTCAGTTCTGCTTCTACTACCATATACTTGATACCCACTCCCTCCTCCCCTAACCCTTTCCCCGCTTACCCTTAGGTAACCCCCTAAACTATTGACTGTGTTTATACATTTTTTTTTCTTTGTTGCTTTCAGTTCTATATCCCACAAATGAGTGAAGTCATACGGTTCTTAATTTTTTCTGTCTGGCTTATTTCACTTAATATGATGATCTCAGGGCCTATCCATGTTTTTGCAAATGGCAGTATTTCATCTTTTCTTATGGCTGAGTAACATTTCATTGTATAAATGTACCACAACTTTATTCAGTCACTTATCAAAGGACACTTTGGTTGTTTCCAAATCTTGGCCACTGTGAACAATGTTTCAGTGAACATTGGGGTACATATATTTTTGCAGACTAAAGTTTTAAACTTTTTGGGTAGATTCCCAAAACAAGTATTGCTGGGTCACATGGTAACTTTATTCTAAGTTTTTTGAGGAACCTCTTTACTGTCTTCTATAGCTGTTGTACCAATTTATATTCTAACCAACAGTATATGAAGGTTTCTTTTTCTCCACAGCCTCTCCAGCCCTGTTACTTGTCTTATTGATGATAACCTTTTTAACAGGTGTGAAGTGATATCTCACTATGGTTTTGATCTGCATTTTCCTGATAGCTAATGATATTGAGCATTTTTTCAGATATCTGTTGGCCATTTGTATGTCTTCATGGAAGAAGTGTCTGTTTAGATCTTCTGCCCATTTTTTTATTGTATTGCTTGTTTTTTATTGTTGGGTTGTGTGAGTTCTTTATTTATTTTGTATATTAGTAACATATATTTTGGATATTAGTCCCTTATCAGAGGCACTTTCTTGTGAATATTGTCTCTCATTCAGTTAGTTGTCTCTTTATTTTCTTAATGTTTTTATTTTGTTCATTTGTTTTCTGTGCAGAAGCTTTTTACTTTTTAAAGATTTATTTTATTGTTTTTGACAGAGACATAGATGGAGAGAGACAAGGGGGTGGGGGGAAGGCCAAAAGCAATTGTCTCCATAGTTGTATATCATCTGTTTTTGACATGGTTTCACTCCACACAGGTGGGCGGGGGCCACGCAGGGTGGGAACCAGGCTGGGGGCCTCTCACATGGGAGGTATTCCCCCTAAGCCAGGGGCCGAACCCAGGGTGAGACTCCAACTGCAGGCCTCCCGCATGGGAAGCACACCCCAATTCATCATATGGGACCACTTTGTCCCCAAGGCTGCAAGCGAGCGCTTAATCCACTGAACCATCCTGGCATCCCCAGAAGCTTTTTAGCTTGATACAGTCTCATTCATTTGTTTTTGCTTTTATTCCCCTTGCCTTTGAGGTCAAATTAATAAAGTCTTCCCTGAACCCAAGGTCCATAAATTTGTTACCAGATAGAACCGAGATTATCCCTTCGTGGTTACCAAAACTTTTACCGGAGGGAAAACAAGTGCAGGCTCCTGCTGCCTGCACCATCCAGCTAATAGACACAGGAACTGGGTTATAGAGTAAGCATTTATTATCAGAGCATCAGTGACCTGAGAAAGCAGTGGATTTCCACTCTGAAAGATCACCTATCTCCTCCAGCCATGCTTCAGGGGCCGGACACCAGAGCCGCTGCTGTGCCTAGCTGACTGAGCCAGCTGCTCTCTACAAACCAAGCCGCTACATCCCAAGTGCTGCCCCTTGCTCTGCTCTTTGCTGCTGTGCCTTGTGGGTCAAGCCAGCTGCCACAATCCAAGTACCTCTCTACTGCTCTGTCTTGGGGGGCAGTCCAGCTGCCATGACTCCAGTGCTCATCTGCTCTTCTTGTCTGCTGCCTCTCCTCTGCCACCCTTCCTCTGCCACTGCCTGCTTCTCTCCTTGCATCCATTGTCCTTCAGTTTTATATCTCTGTCTAGAGGGTAAGTGGGTTCTTCCCCCATCAATTACGGCCCATTACTAGAAATTACCCCCACAAATGCTAGATTGCAACATTGTAGTCAATTAACACCCATTAAGCCTAGCCTCTCAGACCCTAGAGGCTTTATACTCAGGGAAAGGAGATTCATCAAGTGCCTTGACTGATCACTGCTCTGGGCAGCCTTCTTCTATGGCTTCCATCCTTCTTCACCCTGTTACAAGTTTAGTACCAATGTTTTCTTCTATCCAGTTTATTGTTTCAGGTCTTATGTGAAGGTCCTTGATCCATTTTGGGTTGATTTTGTTATATGTTGACAGTGCACAGTCCAAATTTATTCTTTTGCATGTGGTTTTCCAATTTTCATAGCACCATTTACTGAAGAAGCTTTTTTTTCTCCATTGTATATTTTTTGCTCCTTTTCAAAAATTATCTGTCCACACATTTGTGGGTTTATTCTGAGTTTTTAATTCTGTTCCATTGGTCTGTGTGTCGGTTTTTCTAACAATACAAAACCAGTGGATTATTGATATTTTGTAGTGTAGCAATTCCATACATATCTGATGATTTTTTAAAAAATCTTCTTCTTGAAAGAATGTCTTTGGGATTTTGATGGAAATTGCATTAAATCCGTATATTACTTTGGGTAATATGGCCATTTTAACCATGTTGATTCTTCAAGTCCATAAACATGGACCATCTTTCCACTTCTTTGTGTCCTCTTCAATTTCTTTTAATAGCATCTTATTGTTTTCAGTGTATAAATCATTCATGTCTTTTGATAAGTTTATTCCTAGGTATTTTATTTTTGTTGTTGCTCTTACAAAAGGTATTTTTTTTTAATTTCTTTTTTTTATATTTTATTGTTAGTGCATAGAAATGCAATAGATTTTTGTACATTGATTTTGTATCCTGCAACTTTACTGTATTTGTTTATTATTTCTAGTAGTTTTCTGGTAGAGTCTTCAGAATTTTCTGTATAAAAGATCATGTCATCTGCAAAAAGTGACAGTTTAATTTCTTTACTCTCATTTTAGATCACTTTTATTTTTCTCTCTTGCCTGATTGCTCTGGCTAGAACTTCCAGTACTATGTTGAATAACAGTAATGACAGGGGACACCCCTATCTTGTTCCTGATTTTAGGGGAAAGGTTTTGTTATTAGCTGAGGGTTTGTTATAAGATTTTTATTATGTTTAGGTACTTTCTTTTTGTATGCATTTTATTAAGTGTTTTGATCACAAATTGTTGTACCTTGTCAAATACTTTTCTGAATCAGTTAATATAATCACATCACGTGGTTTTTATCCTTTATTTTTGTGTGTGTGGTATATTACACATATTGATTTAAATGTGTTGAACCATCTTTGTGCCTCTGGGATGAATCCCACTTGATAGTGATGTATAATCTTTTTAATGCATGGTTGTATTCTATTTGCTAGTATTTTGTTTAGGATTTTTGCATCTGTGTTCATCAGAGATATTGGTCTATTGTTATATTTTATTAATTTTTTTATTCTTACCAGGCTTTAGTATTAAGGTAATATTGGCCTCATAAAATGAACTGGGAAGTATTATTGCCTCTTCTTTAACTTTTTGGAAGAGTCTGAGGAGGATAGGTGTTAATTTCTCCTTGAATGCTTTGTAAAATTTGTTTGTGAGGCCACCTGGTCTTGGAATTTTGCTTTGGGGAGATTTTGCATGATTGTTTCAATTTTCTTACTGTTGATTGATCTGCTTCAAGTATGCAGCTTTTCTTGGTTCAGTCTAGCTAGACTATTTGCTTCTAGAAACTTGTTCAATTCTTCTAGGTTGCTAAATTTGGTGGTATATAGTTCTTCATAGTATTCTCGTATGATCCTTTGTAATTCTGTGGTATCAGTTGTAATTTCTCCTCTTTCAATTCTTATTTTGGTTATTTGTGTCTTTTCTCTTTTTTCTCTTGGTGAGCCTAGTCAGGGGTTTGTCAATTTTATTAATGTTTTCAAAGAACCAGCTCTTTGTTGTATTAATTTTTTCTATTTCCTTTATTGATGTTATTCTCTATTTTATTTACTATAGCTCTGCTGTAATTTTTACTATTTCATTCCTTCTGCTGACTTCGAGTTTTATCGGTTCTTCTTTATAGTTATTTAAAATTTAGTGTTAGATTTTTTTATTTGAAATTATTCTTATTTCTTGAGATATGCTTATAGTGGTATAAATTTCCCTCTTATTACTGCTTTTGCTGCATCCCAGTAATTTTGATATGTTGTATTCTCATTGTCATTTGTTTCTATGTATTTTTAATTCTTTTATTTCTTTTTTGATGCAGTCATTTTTAATAAAAATGTCATTTAATTTCCATGTATATATGTTGTTTTTCTACTTTCTTTTTGCAGTTCTCTTGAATTTCAAATCTTTGTGGTCAAACAATACACTTGGTATGATTTCAATCTTTTTAAGTTTTTTGAGGCTAGTTTGGTGATACAGCAGATTGTGTATTCTTGAGGATGTTCCATGTTCAGTAGAAAATAACTATAGTTATGTGTTGTAGGATGAAATGTGCTATAAATGTCAATTTTGTCCAATTAGTGTAATGTATCATTTAAAGTTACTTTTTCCTTATTTATTTTCTGTTTGGATAATCTGTCCATGGCTGTCAATGGGGTGTTTTTACCTATACTATAGTTGTGTTTTTGCCAATTTCTTTAGTTTGGTGAGTAGTAGCTTCGTAAAATTTGCTGCTTCTTAATTGGAAGCATATACATACATATATATACAAAGTGTCATGTCTTCATTTTATATTGTCCCCTTTATCATTGTGAAATGTTTATCTTTGTCTCCAATTACCTTTTTTATCCTGATGTCTGTTTTGTCAGATATAAGTATGGCTATACCTGCTTTTCTCTGGATGCCATTTGCTTGCAGTATAGTATTTTACCTTTTCACTTTGAATCTGCATTTGTCCTTTTGGCTAAAGTATATCTCTTGGAAGCAGCATATGGTTTCGCTTTGTCTGCTACTCTGTCTTTTTCTTGTTGTTGTTAAGTTCAGTTTATTTCCATTTAAGAGTGATGATTGATATATGAAAATTTCCTATAGCCATTTTATCTTTTGTTTTCTGGTGTCTCAATTGCTTCTTTGCTTTTTTATTTGTGTCAGTTACTTTAGTTTAATAGCATTCTATGAGTTTTTCCTCTGTTTTCTCTCTTTCTTTGTTGTTGTGTCTCAGTTTGAAATTTAGTTTTTTGAGTGTTTACCATAAAGTTTATGTAAAAAAAGTTTCATATATGTAGTGGCCCCTTTTCTTAAGCATACTTATCTCCATTCTTTCTGGAAATTTAAATCATTACTTCCTTCTGTAAGGTCGGTGGGTCTCGGGGGGCCTGGACAAACAGGATAGGGCAAAGGGACCTCCCCAAATGGCTGATGCTTGGCCTTAGCACCCAGGTACAACCACTCGGAAGGCTCAAGCTCCACCAACCACACCATATATGGACATCAGCCCTTTACTGCCTTACCTGTTTCTCCCCTACCCCGGGATCCTATAAAACCCATTCACTCCCTCCCCAGCGCGCGCATTCTTCGGCCTCCATCTTTTTCTTCGGACTAAAGAATGTCGTGTGGGAGCCACCCCCCCCACCCCCCCAATAAAGGCTCGCATTTGATTAGCCATTCGATCTCTCAAGTCAATTTCCTTAAATCGATTCCTTACAATTGGTGCTGGAACCCGGGAGGAGATAGACTCCTTGGGCGACCGCGTGAGCTGCTCCTCTCCCTTCTGGGAATGACCAGGGACCGCCGAGCAGGCACTTGATCCGGCCACCATGGGGTAAGTCCCTCCTTCCCCTGGCCTACCAGTCTCAGCCCTCTGGGGTCCCTGTCCTTGCTGCCTCACCAGGGACGCTCCTGTTGTCCTTCCGTACTCCGGGTGGTCTGGAGATGTCCTGGCCACCCGTTCGTCCTCTCGGCGAGGTGAACTCACAAGTCTGAGGTACCTCTCTGTTTCCGTCTGTGGCCAGAGACCAGGGATCAGGGACACCTATCTCTCTCTCTCGCCACTCTGAGACCAGTTGGCCATGGGGACCACCGAGTCCAAATCTGACCCGAAGACGCCCCTGGGGTGTCTCCTCACTAACTGCTAATCCAGGACTCTCCGAGGAACTGTTCCTCTCCACTTGGGCCTGGCCCCAATATCCTCTGGACAATCAGTCCAGATGGCCCCCCGAGGGGACTTTTGCTTTCAACATCCTCACTGACCTTGATAATTATTGCCGCAGGATGGGAAAGTGGTCGGAGGTTCCCTATGTTCAGGCATTCTGGGTTCTGTGCTCCCGTCCCTCCCTCTGTATCTCTTGTTCCACCAACCAACTCCTTCTGGCTAAGGAGACGCCTACCTCCAAGGCCCCCCTCGAATCTGAATGCTCTCCTCTCACCGAACCCCCTGAAATTTTGGCTGCCCCTCCCCACCGACCCACTCTTCCAACCCCTCCCCCATATCCCGAACCAGGATTGGCCCAGCCCGCCACTCCTGCTTCTCTTGCACCCTCCGCCCCTTCTCCAGCTGTCCCTTCTCTTTGTCCTGCTCTTCCACCTTCCCCTCCCAAACACTGGCCCTCGCCCATTAGCTCTCACACCCGCTCTCACCACCCCCACTCCACTTCCGACCTCTTTTGTCCTCTCAGGGAGGTTGCTGGGGCTGAAGGGGTGGTTCGGATACATGTTCCCTTTTTCCTCCAAGACCTCTCTCACATCAAAAAGCGTCTCAGCTCCTTCTCTGCTAATCCCACTGCTTATATCAAGGAATTTCGCTACCTCTCTCAGGCATACGACCTGACCTGGCATGATGTCTTTGTTATTCTATCCTCTACTCTCACCCCTGATGAAAGGGATCACATACAAATCGCCTCTAGGGCTCATGCCTACCAGGTCCACTTAACCGATAACACCATGCCCACGGGGGCCCTGGCGGTTCCCTCTGCCGACCCTGGATGGGACTATCAGGCAGGTCAGGATGGCCGTCGGTGCCTTGACCAGATGCTGCAATGCCTTCTGGCTGGTATGCAGGTGGTCTCTAATAAGGTAGTCAATCTTGACAAACTTAGGGAAGTAACTCAAGGCCTGGACGAAAATCCGGCAGTCTTTCTTAGCCACCTCACTGAGGCTTTAACCCTCTATACCCGCCTGGACCTGGCTGCCACGGCAGGGGCCACGGTACTGGCTACCCATTTTATCACCCAATCTGCCCCTGATATTTGCAAAAAGCTGAAACGGGCAGAACAGGGGCCCCAAACCCCTGTCTGAGACCTGGTAAACATGGCATTTAAAGTGTTCAATGCCTGGGACAAAGTAGCCGAATCCAGGCGTCAGGCTCGGATGCAACAGAAGGTGGCGCTCCAAACCCAAGTCCTAGCAGCGGCCCTGAGGCTGGCTAGTTCCAGCGGACTGAACCTGGGGAAACCTCCACAGTGCGGTGCTCCTCCTGGAACCTGTTACAAATGTGGCAAAGAAAGCCACTGGTCCCGTCGGTGCCCCTGCCCCAGGCCACCCACAAAGCCTTGCCCTGCTTGTAAGCAACCGGGCCACTGGAAAAATGACTGCCCCCTGGCTACCCCTCCCTCCATGACTCTATGTGGGGGGCTGGCAGGCCAGGCCATGGCTTCGCTTGAACTCCTGGGGCTGGCCGACAACTGACAATGCCCGGACTCGAGGACTCCATCACCCTTGCCGAGCCCAGGGTAACGCTGCAGGTAGCGGGTAAGTCCATCTCCTTTCTGGTGGACACGGGGGCGACCTACTCTGTTCTGCCCACTTCTTCCGGGCCTCTCCTCACTCCCTAGGTCTTGATCATGGGTATCGATGGGACACCCTCTCTCCCCTCTCCTGCTCTTTAGAGGGCCATTCACTCCTTTTTGGTCATACCCTCCTGTCCTGTCCCCCTCCTCGGCAGGGACATCCTCCACCGCCTGGGAGCCATGCTCCAGCTCTCCTCCAAAGCTTCCTCTTCTCACTTCCTCCTCCCCCTCATTCAGTCTACACTTGGGCCTGTTACCTCCCAAACCCCTTATCCTCCGCTGCCCCCAGACAAAGTAGACCCAAAGGTCTGGGGCACCTCCAAACCTATCACTGCTACTCACCACCAGTCCGTCCGCATCCGGCTAAAAGACCCCACCGAATTCCCCACCAAATTTTCCTCTCGTCCTCATTTTCCCATTTCTGAGGCCCACCGCCGGGGACTTAAACCTATCATTTCCCGGCTCCTTGGCCAAGGCCTCCTTATCCCCACTGACTCCCCCTGCAACACCCCCATCCTGCCAGTCCGCAAGTCCTCAGGGGACTACCGCCTGGTTCAAGACCTCCGCCTCATAATGAGGCTGTGGTCCCCCTTCATCCAGTAGTCCCTAACCCCTATACTCTTCTTTCCCATATACCCCCGTCCACTACTCGTTTCACTGTCCTGGATCTTAAGGACGCTTTCTTCATAGTCCCCCTACACTTGGATTCATACTTCCTCTTTGCCTTCACCTGGGAGGACCCAGACACCCATGCAGCTCAGCAGCTGACATGGACAGTTCTTCCCCAGGGCTTTCGGGACAGCCCACATTTGTTTGGGCAGGCCCTGGCCTGGGATCTCACCTCCTGCCCCCTGAGTCCAAGCACTCTACTTCAATATGTGGACGACCTCCCTCTATGCAGCCCTTCTCTGAATGCATCCCCAACACACACTGCCTCTCTCCTTAATTATCTGGGTTCATATAGCTATTGAGTCTCTCCAGCCAAGGCCCAACTGTCCTCTGCCTCTGTCACATATCTAGGCATCTGTCTCCACCCGACATCCAAAAGCCTTACCTCTGATAGCACTCAGGCCAGCCGAGAGCTTCAACCGCCAGAAACAGCAGGTCAGATTCTTTCTTTTCTGGGGCTGGTTGGGTTCTTCCACCATTGGGTTCCCAACTTTGCCTTTCTCGCCTGACCACACTACCTGGCAGCCAAGGATGCACCCTCAGGACCACTCACTTCCCCCTCTGACATCTGCCAAGCTATCACAGCTCTCAGGGATGCCTTGGTCTCGTCCCCTCCTCTTTCGCTACCTAACCCTGATTATCCTTTTCATCTGTTCACAGACGAATGCCATGGCATAGCCACCGGCCTCCTGGCCCAACCCGTGGGCCCTTCACATCGGCCACTGGCCTACCTCTCCTGACAGCTGGACCCCACAGCCCGGGGATGGCAGCCCTGTCTCTGGGCTTTGGCGGCTGCAGCCGAGCTTACCAAAGAAGCTTTAAAACTCACCCTGGCCCTGCCTATCTCAATATTTTCCTCCCACAGGTTGACGGATCTTTTGGGACACAAATGTCTCTCCCTCTTAGGTCCCTCCAGGCTCCAGGAATTCCATCTCCTGTTCATCGAAGATCCTACCATCTCCCTATATTCTTCCCCTCCCTTTAACCCGGCTTCCCTCTTGCCAGCCGCTGCCCACCTATCCCACCCTTCACACTCCTGCCCTCAGGCCATTGAGGCCCTGAGATCTCCCCAGCAGGGTCTCTTTGACCACTCCTTGGAACACCCCGACCTCACCCTTTTTGTGGACAGCAGTTCCCTGCTGGGCCCTGGGCCATAGCAGGGCAGCCTGCATAGTGGTTAGCGCCTCTTCCACACATGAGGCCAACCCCCTGCCTGAGGGAACCACCTCTCAAAAAGCCGAACTTATAGCTCTCACTCAGGCACTCCACCTCTCTAAGGGCCAGAGAGTTAACTTTTATACAGACTCTAAATATGCTTTCCTAATTACCCATTTCCACTCAGCCTTATGGAAAGAAAGAGGGTTCCTAACAACCAAGGGGTCACCAGTCATTAATGCCACCCTTATCTCTAAACTCCTTAAAGCCCTCCAGCTACCCTCTGAAGTGGCAATTATCCATTGCAGGGGGCACCAATCCTCCGGAGACCTGGTGGTATAAGGCAACTCACGAGCCGACTCCGTGGCCCGCTCCCTCACCTCGGGTCCTTTCCCTGCCCCCATGACTTTCCTGGCCACCCCTACTCAGCCTGCCTACTCCCCCGAGGAAACAGCCACCTTGTTATGGCAGAATGGCCATGTGGCAGATAAGGGCTGGATCTTCACAGGTAATAAAATTGCTCTCCCACAGGCACAGGCTGAAACCCTCCTGTCTGATGTCCACAACTCCCTACACATTGTTTCGAAGGCAATGTTCCGCTTTCTGGACCCTCTCTTTTATTTCCCAGGACTGAGAGACAATATTCAGAGAGTCCACAGGGCCTGTGCAACATGTTCTACACCGTGACCACCCAGGGAGGAATGCAATCTCAGACCCCTACTCATCAGATGCACGGACATCAGCCTGGCGAGGACTGGCAAATTGACTTCACCCACATGCCAAGTCAGACATTTTCAATACTGGTTCACTATGGTTGATACCTTTTCAGGTTGATTCAAGGCCTTTCCTACCACTAAGGAAACTGCAGATATGGTGACAACCATCCTCCTGGAACAAATCATTCCTCTATTTGGCCTCCCTGCCTTCATCCAGTCGAACAACGGCCCAACCTTCACTGCTCAGGTTGTACAACAGGTCTCGGAAGGCCTCCGAATCACCTGGAAACTGCACACCCCCTACCACCCCCCAATCTTCCGTTAAGGTGGAGCGAGCTAAGGGGATCTTGAAAGATCATTTGACTAAGCTCACTCTAGAGCTCTGGACCTCTTGGCCCAATCTCCCTCCCTTGGCCCTGACCAGGATTCGGGCAGCTTCCCGGGCCCCCACTGGCCTCAGCCCCTTACAGTCGGCCCTTCCTCATTAACCACGACCTCCTGGTTCAGCTCCTCATTTTGGCTTCCTACCTCCCTTACCTGTCCTTGCTCCGTCACCTCCTCAGGGAACACGCTGACCACCACCTGCCAGTGGTCAGTGGTCCCAACTTCTCCTCTCTTCCCCTGCAACCCTGGGACAGTGTTTTTTCTTAAGGAACTCCAACACTGCTCTCTGAAACCCTGATGGACAGGACCGCACACTGTTGTCCTCACCACCCTCACTGCTGCCAAACTCTTGGGCCACCCTTCCTGGTATCACGTCTCTCGCCTGAAACTGGCTCCTGACCAGGGGAATTGGTCATCACACCCCTTAAACCCAACCAGGTTGAAACTCTCCCACCAGGGTCCAGCCACCTCACCAGTCCATGAACTAATGGACCTGTCCCCCCAGTCTGATGCCTGCTACCACTATCTGCCCACCCTGGTTTTTGGCAGCCATTGAGACTGTCTCTCTCATCCTGTCCTTCCTCCTCGGCATTGCAGCTCCAACCCACTGGAATTATCTGTCTGTTCCTAATCTATGTTTTCTCATTGGGGATTGTGACGTATCTCCATCCCTTAATATGATTTGCTTACTTCTCCTCCTACCTAACCTGTTCCTTATATCCTCACAGGACCACCAATCAGCCACCTATTTTATATGGCGGTTCTATGTCCAAGAATTCTGGTCCCAGTCTGGGGCCACCAAATCCCACTATGTGGGAATGGCAGATTGTTCTACCGGTTGCAATCGTCGAATATCAATCCACATCAGATGTTTCCACTCTTTATCTTGCAGTTATTCCAATCCCACCCTATGCTTCCCCTTCGATCAGACCAAAGACTACTGTCGAACTTGGTGGGTCCCCACCTATGGGGGATGTCCATACATGTCGTACAGAATTCATCCGGTCTGTCACAAAAATAGTCCCCAACATGCTGAGGAGGACCGATGTTTGTTGTCTAGTCTTCCCAGACATGACCACTCTCAAAATCTCTCTCTCAACACCCAGGACCCGTGGGACGATCGCTGGGCAAAAGGGGTCGTCGGCAAGATTTATTCTATGCCAACGGCCTATTATTCCTCTGTATCCATCAAAATTTTCCGTACCTACACCCGTATTGCTCCTAAAGAATTTTTGGATCTTTCTAGCCAGGCAGACTACAACATCAGAAATGAACTCGCCCTAAACCAACAACTCTCCTCCAAATCAAGGGAAAACACAGGTAAAGAGGACCCCTTTTCCTGGCTCACCCTCGTCCACCAAGGAACCCAATTTCTGAATCTCAATGGGGCAGGTAACCTTTCTGACTGTTTCCTCTGCACCACCCTTGGCCGCCCCCCTTTAGTGGCTGTTCCACTCAACCAACCCTTCAACACCTATGGGCCCCCGGCTTCTCACCTCTCCATAACGGGAATCCCCTTATTTCAGGACTTGACTTGCAAAAATTTATCCCTCTGCTATGTCAGCTCCTCTTCCCCATTGCCCTTCTGCAATCTGACCAGCACTGTCTCTAATCAACTATCAGCACCGGAAGGAGCCTTCTTCTGGTGTAATCAGACCGTCCTTAAAAGTATTAATATCTTCTCTAACTTCCCTTGCATCCCCGTAACCCTGGTTCTTCAACTTACTCTTTACAGTCAGGGAGAATTTTTCCTGCTCACAGCACCACCCCAAACCCGACAGAGGAGGGCCATCTTCCTTCCTATAGTTGTGAGCATTTCTCTGGCTTCCTCCCTTATTGCTACAGGCATAGGCAGAGGCGCCTTGGGGCATAGTGTTTCTGCCTCTCAGGAACTGGAACACAAATTAAAGGTGGCCATAGAGAAATCTGCCACCTCCCTGGCCTCTCTCCAGCGTCAGATCACCTCAGTGGCTAAAATCACCCTCCAAAACCGCTGTGCACTGGACCTCCTCACCGCAGAAAAGGGAGGAACCTGTCTCTTCTTGTGAGAAGAGTGCTGCTACTACATCAATGAATCGGGTCTGGTGGAAGAAAACATAAATGTGCTAGAAAAGTTAGGGGAAGAATTGCACTACAGAAACCAACAATCTAATTCCCTTCTCCCTGACTGGTTGA
>PVKE010010929.1:25532-41470 GCA_004027555.1 Craseonycteris thonglongyai
ACCCCCCCCCCCCCCCCCCCCCATCACCCCAGTTCAGCAGAAAGTAGCTTGAGACAGAACGACGCCCCTTTTTTACACCAAAAAGGTCGGAATGTAAGGTCGGTGGGTCTCGAGGGGCCTGGACAAACAGGATGGGGCAAAGGGACCTCCCCAAATGTCTGATGCTTGGCCTTAGCACCCAGGTACAACCACTCAGAAGGCTCAAGCTCCACCAACCACACCATATATGGACACCAGCCCTTTACTGCCTTACCTGTTTTCCCCCACCCCAGAGCCCCATATAACCCACTCCCTCCTTCCCCAGTGCGCGCATTCTTCGGCCCCCCATCTTCTTCTTTGGACCGAAGAATGTCATCTGGGAGCCCTCCCCCCGCCAATAAAGGCTCGCATTTGATTAGCCATTCAATCTCTCAAGTTGATTTCCTTAAATTGATTCCTTACACCTTCCCTTTTAGGTTTTCGTTGTTCTAATTTATTTCTATTTATTTTGACTTTTTGTTTCTGTTAGAATAGCTTCCTTCAGAATTTTCTAAAACTCTGGCTTTGTGCTAGAAAATTTCCTCTGCTTCTGTGTGTTTGAAAAAGCCTTTATTCCTTTTTCATATCTAAAGAAAAACTTTATTAGAGAAATTATTTTTGGTTGGTAATTTCTCTTTTTCAGAATTTTGAATATTTGATTCCACTTCCTCCTGGCTTTTAGATTTTCTGCTGAGTGGTTTAATGAGCTTTGTTTTATAGATTATGGTCTCTATTCCCTGGTTTCCTTGAAAATTGTTTCTTTGTCTTTGCTCTTTGACATCTCCAATATAACATGCCCTGGAGGAGGTCTGCTAGAATTGAGGTAGCTAGAGGTCCTCTTTTCTTCTTAGATTTGATGTTCCAGTTCTTATCAGAGGTTTGGAATGTTCTTGCATACTATTCGTTTAAGTGGACTATCCGTGTCCTGCTCATTTTTCTTCTCCTGATATACCCATTATACTTATGCTGTCCTTTCCAATGGAGTCAGATAGGTCTTGCAGACTTCTTTCATTTCTGTTAACTCTCAAGTCTCTCTCTTTTTCCTTTTGTGACATGTCCTTATTTCTCTCTTTGATATCATTAATTAATTTTTCTGTTTCATCAGCTCTGCTTCCTATGCTAGTAATTTTATTTTTTATCTCTTTTACTGTATTGTTTATCTCCAGAATTTCTCTTTGGTTCTTTAAAACATTTCAGTATTTAAAAACAAAGTTTTTTGTTCACAGATTTTCTTTCTGAGTTCGTTCAACTGCCTTTCTGTGTTTGTCTTTTTTTGTTTGTTTGTTTATCTTTAAGTGTTTTCAGAACTGAAGTCTTCAATTCTGTGTCATTTAAATAGTATATTTCTGTATCTTTAATGGGTTTTTTTTTTTGAGATTTTTTTATTTTCTTTCTGAGCAGCTGTCTTCCCTAGGGTAGTCATAGTTGTTGGAGTATTTCTCTACCTGGGCATAAGGACTTTTCACCAGTAGATATGAAGAGGACTTTCTTTCAATTTCTAATAGGTGTTGCTATAGCATCTTACAATATTTTGTCTTGGTTATTCGGTCTTCTCACACTGGGGGATTTTCTGGAAGGTGAGCTTCTCTTCTTTGACCTAGTCACCTTGGTCTCAGCATGCTTTCTCTTTGGAAGGATGTGGTGGGTGATATGGCTTGGTCCCTCTGAAATCCCAGTGCAGACAGAAACTACTGTGCCTGTGTGTTGCAATATCCCTGGGCCCCCCCTGCTGATTTCAAGGGAAAGGGTGAGGGCACTATTTGTTGGGAAAGGCACTGGTTTGTTTGTGATGCAGGGCAATGGTAATTTCCATGCTGCAGCTGACTGTGTGTAAGCAGACACTAGGTAGAGTTGGGGGAGTGAACTTTGCAAGAGTAAGGGGGGAAGTGACTAGGCTCTATGTTTATGATTTCTACCTGGCAGTGAGGGCAATGTGGGCTACAACTGTCTGTGCTCCACAGTCACAGCCCTGGGTGCGGGGTTCAGTTGTAACACAAGCATGTCTCTCCATCAGGAGTGCACAGGGCCAGGGAGGGTGCATGCTGCTGTCTCCACCTTTCCCTTTTCTTGTTTTTAAAGATTGATTTTATTGTTTTGACAGAGAGAGAAACAGGGGGAAAGAGGAGGGCTCAAAGCAGTCTCCATAGTTGTACAACATCAGTTATCGACATAGTTTTTTTCCACACAGGTGGGAGGGGGGGGTGGAGTGAGTGCAGGACAAGAACCAGGCGGGGGTCTTCTGCATGGGAGGCATGCGCCCATAAGCTGAGTGTTGAACCGGGGGCCTCTTACATGGGATGCTTGCCTTGGTGAGCACTGAAATAGGGGTCACACCTCAGTTTAACATATGGGTCTGCATGGGCCTGGGCCAGGATTTGATCATCAGACCCCAGGGCTGTAGAGCAAGTGCTTAACCTGCTGAGCCATCCCAGCATCCCCTTTCTTTTCACCTAAACCTGCATTTCACCCATGATTGTATTTTGCTTTGGCTAGAATTTCCACGCTTGTCGACTCTCTGTCCCTGATTCATCCAGGGTCATGCTGTACCCCCGTCAGCATTTCTGTACCTGTCATCGCTGAGTTTTAAACTTAGCCCAGTTTGTGCTGTGCTCTGGCTGTGCTCTTGGGTCCTAACTCACCCAAGGCCATGTTGGGTGCCTGTGTTTTCACACCTGATGGCTCTTGATTTCTAACTTGCCCTGGGGTTGCTGTACTTTGGCTGGAACTTTTAATCTTCCACCCCACTCCCTCATTTGCTGAGCTCCAGGTCATGTTCCATGGCCCACTCTATACACTGTTCCTTTGTCTTCTCTCTTACCTTCCTTTCTCTGAACTTTAGGTGTTTTGTTGTAATGAGCAGGTCTCTCAGCTGAGGTTACGTGTTGCTTAGAGATTCCCCTGTTGGATTTTCATTGTTCAATTTGTTTTATTTTCCAGGGGGAGGTTTCAAGAATCTCCTTTCACATCACCATCTTGATGTTCCTCCTTTATTTATAAACTATCTATGTTCAGCTCTAGTTTAGTCTTTCTAAATTTATTGCCATGGGGGAAAAAATATAAAAGACACACACAAAATTTCTCTACATATTGGTATAGCAAAATCAACTTCTGTGTTAATTTTCAAAGAAGAAAAAACCTTATTGGTTTATGTCTAGTAGAATAAATATTTGAAATCACATCATAATTTGCAAAAGCAGGGAAAATACAGCAAGCATAACCACATGGAAAAATAAAAATGTGGAATTGTTGTCCGAAAATTATGAGGAATTTCAAGATGAAAAGTGCAGACCATTAAACCAGAGCAGACCACTAAACGATGGAGCTGTTTTGAACAAGGACCCCTATGCTACTGCACAGGGTGTATACCTGTGAAGCTGACCCTAAAATAACTCCTTTATGTGTTTTAAAAAATCATCGATTTTTCTTTATGCACACTCATACTTGGTTTAAGGGTGAGAAAAATGAACTGTCAGTGCCATCTGGCATGAATTTTTGTCTGATTTAATAATCTATTTTTGGATATGCCTGTATTTGTCTAGAAAACAAAACAAAACAAAATAACTCTTAGTTTCTCAGTTTCTCTTCCACTTTATCCTTTGGCTACTTAAAGAATTTCTGTAGTGTACTGAAAGGAAGATTGTCATTATAGAGGGAAGAACTGAGGTCTCTAGCTGAGTGTCCTTTGGCCCTCTTGTTTTCTGGCTAATATGTCTTGTCTACCTGGAGGCAACTTAACTTGAAAGCTAACTTGTGATATGAGAAACTGGCTATTTGTTCCTAAAGGAACCATCATTATTAGATTTTAAATAAGATAACATGCAAAGTTATTTTTTCCTCCAGTGTTTAGGAACTTGGGAGAAAGATGTGATTCACTAAGGACAAAATAGAAGGTTTTATATGTTCCTTACATCTAAACTACAATATCTGAAATTTATAAGATAGGCATGTATAATAATTTTTCTAACATTGCTTTTTTTAATTTACAAGTAAATATTGATTTATGTTTTGGGTAAGTTCTATGT
Organism: Craseonycteris thonglongyai; assembly: GCA_004027555.1. Lineage (NCBI taxonomy): Eukaryota > Metazoa > Chordata > Mammalia > Chiroptera > Craseonycteridae > Craseonycteris > Craseonycteris thonglongyai. The sequence continues at coordinate 29,573 of PVKE010010929.1, forward strand.
CTTTTTCTAAAACAAACAAAAAACCCAAAATCATAAATGACTTATTTAAAGAAGCATTGCAGTAAAATAATTCATTAAAGATTTTTAAAAAGGTGAATACAGTTAGTTCATTGTTTCTCTTTCTTTCTCAACATTTTTGATGGATTTCATAGAAAAGGTATATAAATGCATCCAATAGGGAAGCATTTAAACACTATGGAGCTCATTATTGCTAATTTCTCATAAAAATTTCTATTTTAAATAATTCCCTTTACTCATTCTTTTCTATCGTTATTTAAAGTATTCAAGAATTTTCTACCTTAAAAGACAAAACAAAATCAAAACAAAAATTGTGTCTGATCCAGTACATGCCCCTGGCTCCTGATGCCACCATAAGCATGAGTTAGCCACTTCAATTAAGTGATAGATGAATCATCATAGGGGCTCTTTAGTGACAAATGACCTCAAAACAGACTTGAAAGGAGGAACTCTAACCCACTGGGCTATTCACTAAACCATCTTACTTCTATGATGTTTTCTTGAAGGTGAACACGTCCATGTAGGTGTTAGAACCTCCCTTGACCATTGTTTAAAGGGAACAAATGGTGCTGTTTAGAGTACAAAGGCTTCAACAAAGTGTTTCATCATAACTATTCACATTATGTAAAAAAGCAAAGCGATGAATATGCTTAATTTAAAGATAAAAAATATTCAAACTTTTCTAAAGTAAAATGCTGGAAAAAATTAAAAAGTGTGAAATTATTTTAAATAAAAAAATGCTTGGGGTGGTAGAGGAGGAGGGTAAAATAAAGAAGTAAAAATTAAAAAAAATATATGCCTTAAATATAGTGAGGATTATTAGTCATCATTTTAATATTGTTTATATATATGTATATATACATATACATATGTGTGTGTGTGTGTGTGTGTGTATATATATATATATATATATATATATATAGTTAACCAATTGTTTCAGAGAAATGAAGAAAATGTTAGAGTAAAAAATGCCACAATACTACACAAAAATTTTCTCTACTCTACTTGTGGATGTGTATGTTTTTTGAAAGAAAGCACAGAACTGGACTTTAATGTTTTCGGTGTGATTGTCACATAGTGTAAAAAGCTTGTAAGTTTTTCTCTAGGGAGTTGTGGAGGGCGTAGTTGTCATACAAAGAGGAATTACGTGGCTTTGTTTTATTTAACTGCTAAGATTTAAGATTCTCATTCTTTTTCCCAAGAGAGCCTGCTTTTAAAAATCAGTATGTCAGCATTGTCTTTTTTCCTCTAACATGGTTTTTAGATTTATTTTATTGTTTGAGAGAAGGTGAAAGAGAGAAAGAGAGAGAGAAAGAAACAGAGAGAGAGAGAGAGAGAGAGAGAGAGAGAGAGAGAGAGAGAGAGAAGAGGGGAAGGCCCAGAGCAATTTTAGATTATTAGTTTTGGCATGGTTTCATTCTACACATGTTGGGGGGTAAGTGGGGTGAGAACTGAACCTGGGGCCTTCAGCATAGGAGACAAGAACATATGACTTCAAACCATTCTGGTGGTTACCAGTTGTGCAGTAGTTCAGCATATAAGGCTTCATAGGCCTTTGGGAATCGAACCTTGGGCCTCTTGATTGCAAGGTAAGTATTGAACCTCTGAGCTATCCCAGCGTCCCTGTCAGCATCCTTTTTAGGTATGTAAAGGGTGTCCCAAAGTTCACGCAAGATTTGAATTTTGCGTCATTTGTGCAGTAAAGTGTTGCCAATGGAAACAAAAAGCGTGACAACTGACAGTTCAGGGTTATTAAAAATGGAGCACTACACGAAAGAACAACGCATTTTCATTGTTGAGCAATAAAAATTTACATTTTTTAATTATAAACCTGTGTTTTCTATCAAAATTAATTTTTGCATAAATTTTGGGACACCCTTTATTAGCTATTGCCTTTTGCAGTATAAGATTTATATTGATTTTAAATGTGTAAATCCATAATTTATTTTAAAATTATTGCTAGTGGACATTTTCTACCATGGTTTCATTCAACTTTGGATTTTTGCTGCCATCTAGTGATAAACTTTAGAACCTTCCTCATAAATATATATGAAACATGTTCTATGTCTTTGTATTTCTTTGTATAATTTATAGTGTAGCCCAGTAGAAATGAGATGTAGGCATGAAAAGTATGGGAAAACATTTTTAGTAGAACATGAAAGAACAGAACTTATCAACAATGGGGAAAGCTATATGCCTCCATTATGTGTATAACAGTAATGCTTTTATTTATTACTATACTTACATTTGTATTTGAAGTGAGGCATTAAAAAGCTAATTTATTTTTCCTAATTTAGTCAGATGTGGGAGGGGATTAATAGAAAGAGCATAGACTGGGGGTGGCGAACCTATGGCACGCGTGCCCAAAGTGGCATGCGGAGCAATTATTTCAGCACGCGGAGCTGTGAATACCATTTAAAAAAATATTGTTTATGCTCTTATAGACATAAAAATAATCGATACCTCTATCTCATTCAATGGGTTGGCACACGAGTCGAGTGAATATACTCTTATTTTATAAACTTTGGCACTCAATCGCCAAAAGTTTCGCCACCCCTGGCATAGAGTTTTAGAAATCACACAAAGCATTCTCATCCTCCTAAAAGAATTCACATCAGTCACTATAGCTCTGCTTCTTCATTCCTGTTGATTCTACACTACTCTGCTATAATGATCCTGGCCAATCAGCTGTGACATTTTCAATAAATATTTTTAGTATTTATTTTTCTGGGCTCATTTGTACCATTAGACATGTTCTTTTATGTTTTTCCTCCACCCATGACTTCAGTCCTCTGGTTCTCCTGGCTCTTTGTTCATTCCATCTTTTTCATGGACTTTCCCTGCCTTTGCTTAATCTTTAAGTGATATGGATTGTTCTAGTCTGTTTGGGCTACTCTAATAAAATACCATAGGCTAAGTGGTTTATACACAGGAGAAATTTATTTCTCACAATTGTGGAGGCTAGGCAAATCTAGAGTTAGTGTCTGCTGAGAGCTCTCTTCCTAGTTCATAGATGGCTGACTTTTCACTGTAACCTCATATAGCAGGAGGAGCAAAGGGCCTCTCTGGGGCCTCTTTTATAAGAGCACTAAATCCCATTCATGAGGACTCTGCTCTCATGACATAAACATAACCTAAAGGCCTCACTTCCTCATAACATCATATTAGGGATTAGGTTTCAACATATGAATTTTGTAGGGACACAAACTTTTGGTCTATAACGTCAGTATTACCCAAGGTGGCACACTTGACTCACTAATAGTCACGTGATATCATTCACATGTATGTTTTTATCTTTCAGTCATATTTTTATGACCTTCAAATCTAACATGTAAGCACTGATTTTCCAGAGCTGTAGCCTGCACATTTAGTGACCGGTTGAACACTAATGTGTCCCTGGGGAGCGAAAGCTCACTGTACCTGCACTTTTCATCTGAAAGTGAGTTTTGGTTCCTTATTGAAGAAGTGAATGTGTCTGTGAGGGATGGCATAGGTATAACAACCTGCTACTAGAGTCATTATGGCTGCTCTGGTAAGAAATAGAAATGTAGTAAGGGCACTAATTTATGCCAGTGCTAATCACTCAAGTGGAAAACACAAACAAAGAAAACAATAATATTTACTAGCTGAAACACTTTGCTGGCTATTGACATAAATTTTTAACAAACAATGTCACGACAATAAATTTAACAATTAAAAAAATAGTAATTGAAAACATAAAATTTATATAAAACACACAATAAAGTAATGACTTCTTTTATGACTCAGTTATTTGAGAACATATATCTGGCAGAAAGTATCTCTGTCCTTGGATAAATGATTCACTTTTAAATACTCTTTGCTTCCTGTCCTCAGTACTGTGTCAATGGACTCAGCTTTACTGCAGATTGCCCAGAGTAGGCTCACCCACTGAAGGGTTATTTTCAAATGTTGAAGACCATTAGAGTCAGACTGAGGTATGTACCTGAAACAATGAGAAGGAATGAAAAGGGAATATTAAAAACAGAAATCTAGGGGAGAGAAAAAAAGCACCCATTAATAGCATATGAAATCAGATATTATTAAATTACATCTTTCAAGAAATATTTAAAATATATTTCTAAAGACTAAATTATTTTCTTGGGGATGCAGGGATGGCTCAGTGGTTTTTAAGCACTCATCTTGCAGCCTCAGACTCTGAGGATTGAATTTTGACCCTGGCCCATGTGGACCCATATGCTGAAGTGGGGTATGCTTCCCATCCGGGAGGCCCCCGGCCTGGTTCCTGCCCTGTGCAGACCTGAGCACACATGTGGAGTAAAATTATGTCAAAAACGGATAAATACAACTATGGAGACTGCTATGGGCCCTCCCCCTTCTCTCTGTCTCTGTCTCTGTCCTTCTGTCTCTCTGTCTCTCTCTTTGTCAAAAATAATAAAAATAAATCTTTTAAAAAAATTATTTACTTTACACTAGAAACATTCTACTCTTTCTCAGTTGTGCAGAAAAAAAAGACAAATATTTTAGCTTGTTTTTGTGGCCTATTCATAAGAAATAATACAAAACCAACCTAGGAAATACCTTAAATCATTGTAAGTACTTTTTTGTATATTTTTATATTTGTACAAATAACTATTTATGTTATTAAGAAAATGATATATCACCTTATATAATATCATTTTATCTCATATTCTCAAAGTATATAATTTTGTATTATTTTTATTTAAAAATGATATAATTTAAGTCATTTTTTAAAATTTATTTTTGTATTTTCTAAGAAAGCACAACTCTCAATGGATAAACCATTTCAAAATTTGTAATTTTACTTCTAATGTTCAGTAATTCTTATTACAATCCTATATATTGATTTTTTAGTTTATAAGCCTTAGAAGTATCCATTAACATCTCTCCTGCAAAGACAAGAATGTCCTTCTCATCAATCTCCTTAACCCCACATACTCTTACAAATGTAAAATTATAAAATTATTTTGAATTTTCCTTATGATTTCATTTGGACCCTTTATTCTTGTTTTATTTATTTATTTATTTTTGTTCTGATTATTATTATTTGCATTTGCACATTTAAATGTTGGATCCATTGGGGATAATTTTGGTAAAAGAAAACCTTATAAATTATGGCTTAAACAAGTAAGAATTTATTTCCTGCTCATAGAAAGTCTCTAAAAGTACATGGCTCTTGGTGTGGCCCAGGGGCCAAATGAGCAGAAACTTTACAATGTCCTTCTTCTCAATGTGTGACATCCTCACTTGTTTTCACCCCAAGGAGCTAGGGAAGAATGTAACCAAAAGATCACTGTTTCCTTTTGCCATTATTTGGGGACATCTAATACAGCCATCTGTAAATATAAAGACTTAGTCATTCTATATTCAGCTTTTTATTTAATGACTCTGACAATATATCCCTTTTCCTCCTACATACCCCATCTTTGCCAATGTTGAGTTTGGTCAGTTTGGGGTTCCACAGAAAGAAGTAGTTCCCATTTTTTTCAGTCTTCTCCTGCACATGTTTGAGTTCTTTTGTCTATTCTAATTTTTCCATCAATAGGATTTTTAAACAAATTTCTATATTAAAGAAATTCAACACTTACATGCCTGGTTGAAGCTATCTTTTCTTGCTTTTACAACTGTAAGCAATTTATTCTCTTTGTGTATATTTACTCTTATTCCAAGGAAGTCACAAGAAAGAAGGAAGAAATATATCCTGTGCTCATTTTGGTTTTTTTAAACTAAAAGTCTGTCAGCATCAATTTCAAGTCCTCTCTAACATAAACATAACACACAGATATTTTATGTTTCACCATGTAAATTACTAAATATTGAGTGGCAGAAACATATTACTTTAGTTCATCATACCAGGTGATTAATTCACAATATTTTATGAAAATCATAAATATGACATTTATGAACATTGTATGTACTAGGAACTGTTATTATTTTTTAAACACTAAATTTATAATATTTTTATTTTGGAAAATTTCAAAGTTGTAAGACTAGTGCAAAGAATTTTCATATACCTTTAACTTATATCCCCCAATTCTAACAATTTATCTCTTTTCTGCTCTTTCTCTCTTTCTTTTTCTCTCTCTACATACACACGGACACACATACACACACACACTTTTTTTCTGATCTATTAGATAGTAACTTTTAGCCTTTACCTCTAAAAATCTCAATGTATGTTTCTTGAAAACAAAAATATTTTTTTACAAAGCCATAGTATAATTATCAAAATCAGAAAATTAACACTGATACAATAGTCCTATCAAATTTGCATTCTTACTTTATATTTTGCAATTGTGCCAATATTCTTTTTTTTCTTTAGACTTATTTTTATTGATTGAGAGAAAGTGAGAGAGAAAGAGAAAGAAAGGGGAGGGCCCAGAGCAATCTCCATAGTTGTACATCATTAGTTGTGACACAGTTTCATTTCACACAGGTGGATGTGGGGCCGTGCAGAGTGGGAACCAAACTGGGGACCTCTTGTGCCAAAGTTCAGCATATGGGGTTGCACGTGCCAAGGCCAGGATTCAATCCTCAGACCTTGTGATTGTGAGGCAAGTGCTCAACCTCTGAGCTATCCTGGCATCACCTGATATTGTCTTTTATAGCCAACTCCCATCCCCCCAAAATATCTGGTCCAAGTCCAGTCCAGGATTACACTTTTTATTTAGTTGTTGTATCTCTTTATCCTTCTTCACTCTAGAATAATTCCTAAATTTATCTTTGATGTTCATGACGTTAACTTTTTATAACCCATTGATATCATACATAATTTTGATGTGTATATTATCTAGAATTGAACAAAAGAGCCATTTTGGGGCTCCTGTTTCATTTTAACATGTCTTTATCATTCTCTAAGAATTTCCAGATTTTCTGGATAAATAATATGCACTAGGCTCACTTATCTTATACTTCCAAATACAAACCCTGGAATCATTCATTTCTTCAAAGATCCTTGGTGCCTTTTAAAAGAGCCTGATTTTAGGAACCAAGATCTGACCAGTAGGTATGCATACCAATTGGAGTATGACTGCTTTTCATACTGTTCAACACACAGAAGTGGGAAATAAATGTGTATAAATTGCCCACATATCTGTATTTACTTCCATACCTGTGTGTTGCTGATCTCTTGGTGCATTTTGATATTATAGCCCCAGAAAAGAATACCCACAATTTTATATGAATCCATTTGTATTCTGATTTCAAAGATATGATTCTTTTGCATTGTGTTACTAGACTCACTCCTGATGGAAAGACCAAATTCCAGTAGCACACCAACACAATGAGTCTGGGTAATCCAATTAAATTACAAAACTCACATGGGGGGAGATCAAAGATGGTGGCATGAGAGGAGCACGCCGATAACTGCCTGGGAAGGGCCTTGTGAACAGAGGGGAATCCACAGGGGAAACCCTGAAAAGAAACCTCCACTAAGAGAACCACACAACGCAGAACAACACCCAAAGTTTAGAGAAAAAAGAGCAGACCGGGAGAGGGAAAGGGAAGCAGCGGTTCGGGGACAGAGACTCGGAGAGCAGCCCGGGGCTGGCAAACACACAGGGGGTTTGGGGGACTACGGTCACAGTGGAGCTGGATCGAGGGCGGGCTGGAAGCCGAGACCTAGGGAGCGTGGAAGCCCCACAAGACTGTGGACAATTTAACATCCGATTTCAAGGGACAGCAAACAATGACCTAATCAGATCACGGAGCCTAAAGTGGAACAGGGACTGTGGAGCAGGGCGGCGGCACTTCCCGGCGGGCGGGGTGAGAGCAGGGCACCGGCCCACAGCAGCTCAGCACCCCTGATTTACGGAGGAGACTGACTGTGAGGGAGCGCCGTCTGAGGACAGGGCTCTTGGAGTGAGGGCTGGGGCTCGAGTGGGCACAGCTGCATTGGACGTGCTTGGAGTGAATCCGGCGGTCTCAGCAGAGCCGGGAGCGTAGAGCGGCTGCTGCCCGAGCTACGGCCTCTGCGCACAGGGCTTTCGGCGCCCCACCCACCGAGCCAACCGGGGCACCACTGCTTGCTTGCCAGCACGTAATTGGGCTTTTGGTGCCCCACTCACCAGGCTGCTGCTGGCTCGCAAGTGCGCAGCTGGGCTTTCGGCGCCCCACCCACTGGGCCACCGTGGCACCGTTGCCTGCTCGCCAGCTCGCTACCGGGCTTTTGGCGCCCTGCTCACCAGGCCGCTGAAGCACCACTGCCTGCGCGCAAGACCAGCTTTTGGCGTCCTGCCCGCCGGGCTCCTGTGGCGCTGCTGCCTGCTCGTGAGTGCGCAGCTGGGCTTTTATCATCCCACCCACCGTGCCTCTGGGGCATTGAAGCCCGCGTGCGCAACTGGGCTGCCAACCGGGTTGCCGTGTTGTCAATGCCTGCGTGCGGGACTGCGCGGCCTACTGGGGCCTCTGCCAAGCCCCAGCCCATCCAAGTGCTGCCCTGCGGGCATGGCTGACATATGATTGAATGAGGGGCAGCCAGGCAGAGGAGAGAAAAACCGGAGCTCCTGAGCCCCACCCGCACTGAACCACCAGCCCTCCTGCTGAAAGAGGAATCTGCTATTGTGTCTCAGGCCTGCCCTAGCTCCTACTCACATGCCCCCACCCCTGACCACACCTTTACTACCCTGCTATCTAACAGCTAAGACAGCAACCTGAAGTGCCCCAGGACACAGAAGCTGTCTGCTTCCCCCAACCCTCTCCCAAAATTTTCTTCTCCCACAACTGAGTTCAAAAGAAAAAATAAAGAGAAGCCCATCTGATAGGCAACCCCCCAGAGGGAAAACATACTCATGCCTAAAGCAAAAAGAACCACATCAAACACAATGCGCACCTCAGAATCCAAAGCCCATCCAGAAGATCAGGGGCAGTCTTTAGTAAAGGACCTTGCACACTTGGAATCAAATCTAAGTGAAACAGAATTCAGGGTTACAACACTCAAGATACTCAGAGAGCTCAGTCAATGCTGGCAAAGTACCCAGACACAGTTAAATGACCTCAACAAGAAATTTTCTGAGCAAAATGAGTACTTTACAACAAAATTGAGAAGCTAGAGCAGAACCAAAAGGAACACCTTGAAATGAAAGGCATCATGGGTGAGCTGAAAAAAGAACTGACCAGCATAGGAAACAGGGCTGACCAGCTAGAGGAAAGGATGAGTGAAATTGAAGATACAAACATGGAAATGTCACAGAGGGAAGAAGAAAGGGAAAGGAAAATCAAGAAAAATGAAAGAGCCCTACAAGAACTTTCTGACTCCATCAGAAAGAACAATGTTAGAATAATAGGGGTACCAGAAGGTAGCGAGATGAAATCTTCTCAGAGTCTACTAAAACAAATAGTGGATGAAAATTTCCCTAACCTGTGGAAGGAATTACAGCCCCAAATCCAAGAGGAAAGAAGAAGCCCTAACTACCTAGACCCTAGCAGATCTTCTCCAAGGCACATTGTTCTGAAGATGACAAAAATCAATGACAAAGAAAAAATCCTCAAGGCTGCCAGGGAAAAACAAAACATAACTTTCAAAGAAAACCTATCAGGCTGTCACCAGACTTCTCAGCAGAAACTCTGCAAGCCAGGAGGGAGTGGAGCCCAATCTTCAAACTATTAAATGAGAGAAATTTCCAGCCAAGAATTAACTATCCAGCAAAATTAACCTTTAGATATGAAAGAGGAATTAAGGCCTTTACAGATATACAGAAGCTGAGGGAATTCTCCAGCTCAAAACCGGCACTCCCAGAAATACTAAAGGAGGCTATCCGACCTGAATCAAGAAATAAAAATAAATGGAAAAAAGTTGGGACAACAAAAAAATAAAAAGGAAAGAAGAAATGGATACAGGATATCCTCATATATCAATCATCACCCTGAATGTAAATGGACTGAATTCACCAATAATGAGGCACAGGGTAGCAGACTGGATTAAAAAACAAAATCCAACCATATGCTGCCTACAAGAGACACACCTCAGCCACAGGGACAAACACAGACTCAGGGTAAAAGGATGGAAAACAATACTCCAGGCAAATGGCAGTCAGAAAAAAGCTGGAGTGGCCATACTGATTTCTGATGAAAAAGACATCAGGATAAAAAAAATAATAAGACATAAAGATGGACATTACATCTTGATAAAAGGGACAATACAACAAGAAAACATCACACCCATCAATATATATGCTCCGAATCAGGAAGCACCTAAATTTATAAAGCAACTACTAACAGATCTAAAAGGAGAATTTGACAAAAATACAATTATATTTGGGGATCTAAACACCCCCCTGACAATATTGGACAGATCATCCAAGCAGAAACTAAATAAGGAGATTGCAGCTTTAAATAATACATTGCAGGAAATGGACATAATGGACATTTACAGGTCATTCCATTCTACAACAAAGGTCTATACATTTTACTTTAGTGCACATGGAACATTTTCAAGGATAGACCATATCCTGGGACTTAAATCCAACCTCACCAAATTTAAGGGCATCCAAATCATACCAAGTGTACTCTCAGACCAAAAAGCGTTGAAATTTGAAATCAATTGCAAAAGAGCAAGTGCAGAGAGAACCACATATACGTGGAGATTGAACAACATGCTATTACAAAATAGCTGGATCAAAGAGGAAATTAAACAAGAGATTAAAAAATTTGTAGAAACGAATGACAATGAAAACACGACGTATCAGAATTTCTGGGACATAGCGAAAGCAGTATTAAGAGGGAAATTTATATCATTACAGGCCTATCTCAAGAAACAAGAAAAACTACAAGTAAACACCCTCACATCTCATCTTATAGAGCTAGAAAAAGAAGAACAGAGGTCCCCCAAAGCCAGCAGAAGAAAAGAATTAATAAAAATCAAAGCAGAACTTAATAAAATTCAGAATAGAAATACAATAAATAAAATTAACACCACAAAGAGCTGGTTCTTTGAAAAACTCAATAAAATCGACAAACCACTGGCTAGGCTCACCAAAGGACAAAGAGAAAAATCTCATATTTCCAGAATATGGGACGATAGGGGAGAGATTACAACTGATGCTGCAGAAATACAAACAATCATAAGAGATTATTATGAAGGACTCTATGCCAACAAATTGGACAACCTAGAGGAAATGGACAAATTTCTAGAAACATATAGTTTACCTAAACTGAACCAAGAAGATTTGGATAACCTCAATAGACCAATCAACAGTACAAAACTTGAAACAATTATCCAAAAATTGCACAAAGACAAAAGGCCTGGACCAGATGACTTTACCAATGAATTCTACCAGTCATTCAAAGAAGAACTAATGCCCATCCTCTTCAAACTACTCCAGAAAATTCAAGAGGAGGCAGTACTACCCAACTCTTTCCATGAAGCTCATATCACCCTAATACCAAAACCTGGGAAAGACAATACCAAAAAGGAAAACAATAGGCCAATCTCACTGATGAACACTGATGCAAAAATCTTATATAAAATTTTAGCTAACAGAATACAACAATGCATTAAAAGGATTATTCACCATGACCAAGTGGGATTCATCCCAGGGACACAAGGATGGTTCAACATACGCAAATCAATCAATGTAATCCAGCACATAAACCAAACAGAGGATAAAAACCACATGATTATCTCAATCGATGCAGAAAAAGCATTCGACAAGATACAACACCCAGTTATGATAAAAACACTGAATAAATTTGGAATTGAAGGAAAGTACCTCAACTTAATTAAGGCCATATATGACAAACCCTTAGCAAATATTATACTGAGTGGGGAAAAGCTGAAGCCTATTTTCCTAAAATCAGGAACAAGACAGGGATGCCCCCTGTCACCACTGCTGTTCAACATAGTACTAGAAGTTCTAGCCAGAGCAATCAGACAAGAGAAAG